>JAMYXO010006238.1:0-2500 GCA_033310375.1 Conus canariensis | reverse complement strand
TGAAACACACTTCTATCCTGATGTGCTTTATTTCCTTCTTCTAAATCAAACTAATTATTCGCTTACGCCCATGTTGCCTCCCTATATTTGAACCTTTCCACGCTTGCATCACACACTCACTTAGACACACGCTATTCCACACATACAAAGGCGCGCGAACACACACACACACACACACACACACACACACACACACACACACACACACACACACACACACACACACACACACCGCCTGCCCAAATACCACCTCTCTGTGGATTTCTTTCCCAGCAGTATTAGAGAATAAGAAACGCCCTGGTTGAGGAGACCAGTGGGGGAAAAGAGCAATTAGTGTGATTCATGGCTGCCTTGGCCCTTGTGTCTCTGCAGTCGTCAATGGCCTGTGTTGTATTTCCACGTGGGAGGTAAACACATGCTTTCAGGAAATCTGCCTTCTTATCACCTGCTGCAGTCGACTGGACTATCAACAACACGGATTAATCAACGGCAACCGAAGAACATGAAGCAAGGTCCACACAAAATTTGTGGCTGCCTATGAACCGCTTACGTGGCCAGTCCCCTACACCATTCCCCCCCCCCCCCCCCGACCCCGTCCCTACCCAATATAGAAGCACAGCTTTGAACACTCCTTCAATAAGGCTTATACTACTCAGAGACTGCTTATCAAGAACAAACAAAGCAGCAACGGTGATAACAAAATCAAACGAACGAAGGCAGAAATAAACAAAAACAATAACTGTGGAATATACCGACCAGTGAGCTACACTTAGAAATATGGCTTCAAAGTGGCGACTGTAGGTAGAAATCGAAGCACATTTTAAGAAGAAATTATGTTTGGTCCTCTGGGCATTGAATCGGTGTGTGTGTGTGTGTGTGTGTGTGTGTGTGTGTGTGTGTGTGTGTGCGTGCGTGCGTGCGTGCGTGCGTGCGTGCGTGCGTGCGTGTGTGTGTGTGTGTGTGTGTGTGTGTGTGTGTGTGTGTGTGTGTGTGTGTGTGTAATTGTGTGCCCGGCCAGTTTGAGAAGATAAGTGATTGAACGTTCTTCGTTTTCATTGTTCTACATGTTGTTTATCTTGCCTGAAGAGAACAAAGAGTTCGAAACGCGTCGTGTTTTGTCTTGTAATTCGTTTGTCTCTTTTGTTCGGCGGAACACTAGGATTTCTCTTTAAAATGTACAAGCCTGAAAGTGGCTTTGGCTCGCTAACTAAAAGCTCAAGTGTTCCATGTGTATAGCGCTTTACGAGACGGTGGGGAACACGGCCCATCATTCACGCCGGTGGTCCGGCCAAGCTACATATCACCACAGAATCTCTCTCTCTCTCTCTCTCTCTCTCTCTCTCTCTCTCTCTCTCTCTTGTGGCACGCTGAAAGCAGGACAATACACTGAATTCGCCTGTCAGGAGAGGATACATTATTGTACTTACTTTCTTGTAGTAAAAAAAAAAAAAAACCAAGCCGGTGGTTCTATTCGAAACTGCGCTGTAAAACAGACCTATTGATTGTATTACTTAGAATGCAAACGCTTCGACAAATTCACAAAGGCGGCGGTAACTAAACGTGCTTGGCTGTACAAGAGTTGTGTTTCTCCTACAGGAAAACTCTCCACATAAAAAGCCCACCCCCACACGCTTTTCCGAAAACAACAGCAGTGTACAGGACGTCCATACATGTGTACCCAGCCAAATGTTCGATTCCGAAAGAACAGTAATACCACCAGTGAATCGGGGTGCTGCGTAGGTTAGGCATCCGCCAAATTTAGTTCACTATACACCCGATGATGATGATAATGATGATAATGGTGATCATGATGATGATGATGATGATGACGACGACACGATGACGACGATGATGATAATGATGATGATGATGATGATGGTGATGGTGATGATGATGGTGATGGTGATGGTGATGATGATGATGATGATGATGATGATGATGATGATGGTGATGATGATGATGATAATGATGAAGATGATGATGATGATGGTGGTGATGATGATGATGGGGGATGATGGTGATGGTGATGATGATGATGATGATGATGATGATGATGATGATGATGATGATCGTTTGAACTTACGCTCCAGATAATTTAGCTGTATGTGGGAACCAAACTTTCATGATCCCCCCTCCCCCTTCTTCTTCTTCTTTTTTTCTTTTTGTCTGCGTTTTATTTTTTTCAGTGGCTTCAGAGAGGCAAAGAAAATGAACTGAATGAATAGAACTACTGCTGCAGACGCAAGAAGAAGAAGAGTTGGAGCAGGAGGAGGAGGAAGTGATGGAGGAGGAGGAGGAGGAGGAGGAGGAGGAGGAGGAGGAGGAGGAGAAGAAGAAGAAGAAGAAGAAGAAGAAGAAGAAGAAGAAGAACAACAACAACAACAACAACAACAACAACAACCCAACAAACTACTACTACTTCTAGTACTATCACGACACTACTACTACTACTACTACTACTACTACTACTACTACTACTACTACCACCACCACCACTAAT
>JAMYXO010006237.1:7500-10000 GCA_033310375.1 Conus canariensis | reverse complement strand
AGAGAGAGAGAGAGAGAGAGAGAGAGAAAGAGAGAGAACTCAAAGTCAAATAGTTTAATTGCAAAGGTCACCGACCTATCTGCAATGAGGTCAAGAACAAAGGTAGAACTTACACGCGCCCGGCGCATATACTGAAAATTATGGAAGAAAATATTTGGATAACAAAATGTTCTTCCTGAAAAAACTCTGGCATTTTTGTGTTAACTGATAACAGTTCCTCTCTTCGTTTTAGAGCTTTAGAAATGAACATAGCTACAGAGCAAGTTACAATTCTCTTTTCATTTTGCAGTAAAAGAAGCAATGACACTTGATGAACATTTCTAGAATGAGGCAATGTGTATTTATCTCTTAATTCTTTATAGGATGGACAAACAATCATTAATGTATTTCGTCCTTGATTTGATTACAGAATGGACAGTTTTTGGAGTTCAGTGTATATCAGAGAGAGAGAGAGAGAGAGAGAGAGAGAGAGAGAGAGAGAGAGAGAGAGAGAGAGAGAGAGAGAGAGAGAGAGAGAGAGATCTGAATCTTCTGCTTCGCCTTGTACAACACACAGAGAGGAGTAGGTTCATTCCAGCAAGTCCACCACGTTCTTCAATCCAGCTTGCAAGGTTCGTCCATCTTGCAAGTTTTTCCCAGGTGTCATTTAGAACATTTCTTTTCATGATAAGCAGTCTAAAATCGTTCTGCTTGTATATGACTCGCAGATGTATGTAAACTAGTAAACAACAATCGTTTGATATAAACCTTTCGGATATTGACGAACTTTTGGAAAAAGTATAAGGATTATGTGACCATAAAAAAAAACCAGCAACAATTTTTTGACAAGTACACACAGACCAGAAACTTAATCCTCACACGCCATGCCTCATAATTAAATGAAATTTTCCAAAATTCGGAAAATTTCGTTATTACAGGAGACGTAAGCTTACGTGAGGGGTTGAAATGTTTGGAAAATCTTGAGGAAGCAGAATTTTATCTGAATCAAGAGAATTCTTACGGGGACAAAAGTGTTATTTGAATAATCATTAAAACTATAAAAACTTACGTGCCTCAGTATCTTTCGCAAATGCCATGTAAAGTATCCTTGTAAAGCAGTATTGAGACGAATGAGATGTTTTATGAAAAAAGGAAACATTCATGTATACACGGACGGATCAGCAGAGGAAGCCACACACAACGGAGGCAGTGGTGTCTACGTCAGATTTCCCGATGGAGAGTCTTGCAGTATCGCATTCCCTGGAGGGAACCTCTGTTCTAATTTCAGAGCTGAAGTTCTGGCCATCACAACAGCAGCAGAATTCCTCTCCTCCTGTGGAAAACCCTTTGGCAGAATCTACCATCTTCACTGACTCCATCTCCACACTCCAGGCCCTTGACTCCCCTGATCCTGGTCCACTGATCCAGTCCCTCAAGCCCTTACCCAAACAGCCCCAACAACCCTCCAGTGGGTGCCTGCCCATGTAGACCTCCCAGGCAACGAACGTGCAGATCACCTTGCTAAGAAAGGAAGCCAGCTCACACAGCCGACCGTTCCTGCCAGTATGAGGAAGCCAAAACTCTCATCCGCAGCAGATTCCGAAGAGGCTGGGTCACCCTGAACGGAGGCTACCAGGCGCACCAGGATCCCATCAGGACACTGGAGAGGAGACACCAGACTACAGTCTACCGCCTTCGCACAGGACACTGCGACCTCCGAGCATACCTGAAGAGGATTGGAGTGGCAGCCACATCCCTATGCGATTGCGGCCAGGCTGACAAGACCCCATCCCATATTCTCCAAGACTGCCCCCTGCACGAGGAGACGCGGCATCAGTCCTGGCCAGGGGGGTGCGGACCTCAACACCAAGCTCTGGGGGACGGCAGCTGATCTTCGCCGTACGTCCGATTTTGTGGCATCCCTCGGACTTGGACCCTGACTGCGTAGCTGTCGAATGCCAAAGAAAGAAAGAAGAAAGGAAACATTGTGTCCCGACACTTTTGACTGACCTAAATTCAGAACTGAGATGTCGTCCCAAACACTGTGCAAACTACAATAATTCTTTTCTTTTTTTTCTTTACAGGCAAGGTGTAGTGGACAGCAGTTTGGGGCGGTGAAACCGTAACTAAGAATAACAAGAATTACTAGATTTGGAAAGAGAGGGGGTTAGTTACCGCCAAGGACACAGAGTATAGGACTAGACACAATGCATTTCGACCTCTTGGGTCTTCTTCAGGCGAAAACAAATAACGTTTAGGACAGTGTCAAGAAGAACATGTAGCCACTTAGCTTTGGGGACGAACAGGAGAAGCGAAACTAAGTGGTTACATGTTCTTCTTGTCACTGTCCTAAACGTTATTTGTTTTCGCCTGAAGAAGACCCAAGAGGTCGAACTGCATTGTGTCTAGTCCTGTACTCTGTTTGTCTGTGTTCTTGGTGGTAACTAACCCCCTTTCTTTCCAAATTTTGCTTCATTTTCCGCCCTCAGTCTCTCCGTTTTGAAACTTAAGAATCACAAGA
>JAMYXO010006236.1:12500-13989 GCA_033310375.1 Conus canariensis | reverse complement strand
GTGGGGAGGGGGTTGGGGGGGTTGGGGAGGAAGTATGGAGACAGGGGGATGGGTGGGGAAGGGAGGGCAGAGACGTGACGCAGAATCCACAAGCAGGCGAAATCTCTCGGCACAGTGACCAAAGCATCCTCCATTCTTGGAGCTTTTAGTCTGGAATAGTTCCATTCCTGCAACACGCGGCAGAACACCAAATTTGAAGAATTAGCTTCCGTGGAGGCAGTTGACGGCAGACAGACTATGACTGTGAAGTCGCTCTTTTAGCGGCAGGAGGTCTTTAAGATGCTGACAAGCAACGGAGTGAAAGAAGGCCGAATTAGCTCCCTTGGAGACCCTAACCTTTTACGACCGAATTAGCTCCCTTGGAGACCCTTACCTTTTACGACATTTCTCTGGTGATCACGTTTCTCGCCGCAAATAGTTCTAAAAATTCTTGACTCCAATTGTTCTGTCTCTGGGGATCACGAATATGCTACAAAACGCTCCTCTCTCTCTCTCTCTCTCTCTCTCTCTCTCTCTCTCTCTCTCTCTCTCTCTCTCTCTGACTTTTTTTTTTTTAGTTCACTAATGGTTATCATTTTTTAACAAACAAATACATGTGTATGGTATATAAAGAATAAGTGCACAATCATTGTTTGTGCTTGTTCTCTTGTTTTGAGTTAAATGATGAGAGAGAGAGAGAGAGAGAGAGAAGAGAACGAACGAACAAACGAAATTTTATTTCACCAGGGTAACAAAATAAGCAAATGGTATATGTTTTTTTTTCTCCACCCAGCCCTGGTGAAAACAAAAAGGATTAGAAGAAGAGAAAAAAGAAAACATCAAAACACTATAGCAACAACATGGAAAAAGGTGAATACACAAATCAATAATTAGACTATAAAAAGGAGAGAGAGAGAGAGAGAGAGAGAGAGAGAGAGAGAGATGCCCTGTGTGGGGAAGACGAAGAGGCAGAGGGAGGAAGGAAGGGGGCTGGGGTGGCAAGGTGAGAGAGAGAGAGAGAGAGAGAGGAGAGAGAGAGAGAGGAGAGGAGAGGGAGGGAGGGAGAGGAGAGAGAGGAGAGGGAGGGAGTAAGAAAGAGAGAGAAGGGGGAGGGAGGGAGGGAGGGAGAGAGGGGGAGGGAGAGAGAGAAGGGAGGTAGAGGGAGAGAGAGGGAGGGAGGGAGGGGAGAGAGGGAAGAGGGAGGGAGAGGGAGGGAGTGAGGGAGGGAAATTAGGGGAAGACAAAGAGGGTGGGGAAAGGGACGAAGAGTTAGAGGTGGAAAGACACACACACACACACACACACACACACACACACACACACACACACACACACACACACACACACACACACACTAGAATTGTCAAGAACTATATCAGCAGTCACGACAACAATAATAGTTGATAACAAGACAATTCAATCCCAGAACATAAGCAATGAGCACAAATATTATGCGACAGTTCAGCACAGCAGTAAACATGATCAAAAGTGAATGAACGCATTCTTGGTA
>JAMYXO010006235.1:0-13990 GCA_033310375.1 Conus canariensis | reverse complement strand
AACAATTATTTGCAGTATTTACATTGGCTCAGCTTATAGCGGCTGTGATCGCTTTTATCAAAACCCGTCATAAGACACATGAGGCATTTTATAAGTATAGTGCTGCCACACACTATCCCACCTCGTCCATCAAAGTTTTGATTTTCCCTACCTACCTAACTTTAAGTTTAGTTGACCTATTATCAACGCAACTGACGGTTGCGCGACCTATTTTATCATGGGACCACTTGTCATTTGATATGTCAGCCACTTGCTTTGTGACTGAACAGGATGTGCTTGGGCGCTGAGCAGTGTCGGGCTGGCCTGCAACTACTAGTTAAGCGCGATGAAGAACAGAGAAAGAGGCAGCTCACGCTATAGCAAAGAACGTGTTAGCGCACGCCCGCTGTGCCCCGGTGAGAGAAGAAACGCAGTAGGCGCGCGAGGCGTGTTTTATTGATTTTTAGGTCAGAACATAGGGAGACACACAGTTTTGTAAACAGGACGCTCGGCCTGCTGACTTACTGCGTCGTTATAATTGTGTTGTCTTGGCCTTGCAAAAAAGCTGACAGTCAACCGACTGGTAGTACAGACTGTTTGGGGAACGCAGACACTATTTATTATAGATGACTGTTCGGCCCAAACTGGCTTTCAGTGGAAGACATGCTGGGTGTGGATTTTATGTCAAAAATATAACTCAGTTTTTAAAAGACTTTAGAGAACAATTAAAGACAGTGGTTTTATTTCACATGAAAGACAGAGACGCATTTGATGAATGTATGCGTGAAAATGATGTTATTGAAGACGATCAAGAAAAACGAAGGATTAAGCAAAAACTAAAGTCTCAAAAGTTTTCTAAATTAGTGTTAAAAACAGATAATCCTACACATTATGTTTGTTTGTAAAGTGTTTACTATTAGAGAACTATAAAATAGGCATTCTGGGTAAGCCGGCGGAGCAACAGCGAAACCGGCTTCAGCCGGTTGGAGCTGGCGGAGGTGGGTGAGCCAGAATGCCTATTTTATAGTTCTCTGGGGGGACAGAGCTAGGGGAATGCAGACAGGGTACGTAGTCCCGGTGAATATACACTGGGAAAAAATACAGACCTCGATAGGCAACAGACCTGGGGAAACATACAACCGGGGGGGGGGGGGGGGGGGGGATGGGGAGGGGATCGGAGGGCAGGGATCGTAGTAGACCTGGGGACCCACAGACCCGCACGTATTCAACAATGAAGCTCCGACCATTCAACACTTACGATCATAGGGCCTCCGTCCATAACATCGCCATCCTCCAGACCGTCTTTGCAGCCAATTAAAAAAAAAAGAAAAGAAAACCCTCTGAACAGATCACATCCACAGATTTCAGTCCAACAGACAGATGATGTTCAATTCATGCATAATTCAGGCCCGATTCGTCTTCCGAAAATAACGAGTCAAGATGTCTGAAGTGTAGAAACAAAACGAATAAACAGTAAGCCTGTACAACTGCCCTGGGCGAAATCTTCTTCTTCCTCGTTCCGCCTGCTGTTTGATGAGCAGGCCGGTGTCCTTGATGAAGGCCGTCACCCTGAGCCAATGAAACCAAAATAAACTTTCGAGAAAAATCTTCAATCAATACGTCTTTGTTTCTGTGCCAGTTTTATTTTCAAAGCAAAAAAAAAAAAAAATCAGTTCACTCCATCCGTCGAACGAATTTACAAGTTTAAAACACGAGAAAAGGCCATCTGTTTCGACCATTGCGTCTTGACCAAACGGACAAACAAAAAAGTAATCCATGACTCGGGCATTGCTCCAGTGTCCAGCACGGTCTGTGATGATGCCGACGGCCAAGCAGTGTGTTTTGTGGGGTCCGTGTTCCTGTAGATTTAAAGTACCAACGCCTTTCCGTACTCGGTCTGGAAACGTCTTACCCTTAACAGCCACAGGCTGAGGGGACGTAAATGGCACCATTCACTTCCGACTTCCATCCAACGTCTTCAAAGTAATACGTTGATGAAGCGCGTGTTTACAGAAATATGCAATTATTTCTGTTGCTTATCCCCCCTTCCCCCTTCTCTTCCCCCTTCTCTCTCCTCTCTCTCTCTCCTCTCTCTCTCTCTCTCTCACACACACACCACACACACACAGGTGCGCGCGCGCACGCACGCGCGCGCACACACACACACACACACACACACACACACACACACACACACATACACACTGAGACAGACATACACCCCAACCCCTATCCAGAGAGAGAGAGAGAGAGAGAGAGAGAGAGAGAGGGAGAGAGAGAGAAACAGACGGACAAGAGTTTTTCTTCGCGTGTCTCTGTCTCATACATACACCCCATCCCCTGTACACACACACACACACACACACACACACACACGTGCCCGCGCGCGGTTCGCAAAAAAAAAAAAAAGCATGCAGACGTTTGACCAAACCAGTACATGCACATGCTTGGTTTTTAATGCATCTACATAACATATAAGCAGACTTCCACCGCTTCTTATCCGTTTTCTCAGTAGATTTCCACTTCTGCTCATCCCATGTAAGCCTTTTCCCTGGCCCACTCCTCACACATAATCCCTCTCTCTCTCTTTTATATCACACACACACACACACACACACACACACACACACACACACACACAACAATCATTTCTGTTGCATAATAAGCTTAATCCTCCTCTTCTCTCTCTCTCTCTCCTTCTCCCTATCACACACACACACACACACACACACACACACACACACACAATCATTTTCTGTTGCATAAAAAGCTTAATCCTCTTCTCTCTCTATCTCACACACACACACACACACACACACACACACACGCACGCACGCGCGCGCGCGCGCGCGCCCACACACACACACACACACACACACACACACACAAGCGCGCGCTCACACACACACCAATCATTTGTGTTGCGTAATGAGCTTAACTCTGTGTGTGTGTGTGTGTGGTGTGTGTGTGTGTGTGTGTGTGTGTGTGTGTGTGTGTGTGCGTGTGTGTGTGTGTGGAGGGGGGGGGGGGGGGGGGGGCGTGACTTTGTGTATCACCGTGTGATGCCGCGATTTTTTGGTCTCAATTAAAACGAAGTCAGAGCGAGTTACGCACCAAAATTGTGCCAGAGGCTTTGTAACTTACCATGGCCTTCGCGGCAACTGTTTTAAGGTCATGTTGTGGCCGATTCTACTGGACATACCAGGCCTTCATGTCGAAGCGGGCAAGGACCAAGAAAAACGTGTTACATGCCATGTTCAAACTGAGACTGAGAACTGACGGTGTAGCACTAGGTTTGCTCCTCCCCTGTCTATTCTGGAGGAGTCTTCTGCTCCGCTGGGGCGAAGTGGAGAGTGGCCCGAGGCCTAACCCTTCGCAGAGCGAGGACAGTTTGGGTCAGACACGCTTGAAATCAGGCGGTTCCAGAGCTAGTATGGAACGTGCAGACAACACTTCAAGCAGAGTTCCCAGTGAAGCAGTGAATGAACCCACTCTGTCCGACGTTTGTAGGCATGATACAGGACATGGGTTCGCGGATGGCACACTCGCTTTGCGGAAATGATCTTTATGTCCAACGGGAGGAGCACGGGGCGCATGCAAGAGGAGCTGAGGGCACTACGAGGTGAAGTCACGGATCTGCGTCAGCAGAACGACGACTTGCAGAGGAGGAACGAGGACCTGACGAGGAGACTGGACGTCCTGGAGAGGAAGACGGACGACCTTGAGGGACGGTCCAAACGCAACAACCTCATCTTTTACGGCCTGTAACGGCAGGAGAGCGAGACTCCAGCGGACTGTGAAGGTATGGTGAAGGACCTAATTAAAAACAAGTTACAACTTTCTGAGGACATACAGTTTGGTAGGGGTGCACCGTATTAACTCCAAACCTGACTCGCCAGTTATAGCTAGGTGCGTGTTCTATGTAGAGAAGACATCTGTGCTGAAAGCCAAGGGCAAGCTCCGAGGGAGGAACATTTCCGTTGGTGAGGACTTCTCTACTCAAGTGAGAGAGGTGAGGAAACGGTTGACGTCACATGTGAAAAGAGCATGTATGATTCTGTGAAGGCCAGGGTGAGATGCGGATCATCTCTAACGGACTACATAAACTGTACCTTGGGAATTAAACAAGGGGATGTTTGTAGTCCTGTTCTCTTTTCCATGTTTGTTAATGAATTAACTTTAGAAATTCAAAATGATGGTAGGCACGAAGCTCATTTGTAAATGATTCTATGGAGATTTTTATTCTTCTCTTAGCTGATGACGTTTGTACTGATTAAGGAAGCAATAGTTGGTTTCAAAAATCAAACAGTTTAGAAAGAGCTTCTGCATCACTCAAGTTGAACGTAAACATGGCAAAAAGTAATATTATAGTGTTTAGAAAAGGTGAACATCTTGCTGCACGAGAAAAATGAACGTACAAACGGGGGAAACTATGTCAGTTATGTCTTCCCCCTGAACAACAAACTGTTAGACAGCAATTAATTCCACCTAAGTACCCAAGAAACCTTTGTTTATTCAAACTGATTATGTTAATGGCACATCGAATGAAAAGACCATTAAACAGTTCGCTCTGTATTGTTTAAAGCATTCAGAATGCGAAAAGATGTGTCAAGACAGTAAATATGGTATTTAGTTGTTAAATGAATTTGTATTTATGAATCGAGCGGTTTTTTAAATCTAAATGGGTTATGGCCTTTGAATAAACATCTGCGTCAGCGTCAGCGTCTTTTCTTTCTCTCCCTCTCTTTCTCTCTCTCTCACACACATACGCACACACAACACACAAAAAAACGCACAACACGCACACGCACACACACGCAAAACCAACCATTTCTGTTGCTTAATGAGCTTCGGCCCTCTCTTCTCTCTCTCTCTCTCTGTCTCCCTGTTTGTCTGTCTGTCTCCTCTCTCAGGTGCTTTTTTTAATAGAAAGAAGTGGCTATTGTGAACTGCTATAGCATCTATTCAAAAAATCGGAAGTAAAACAAAATAGGTCCTTTTGTTTTCCTGCAAACATCAGAAATGCAAACAACAATTAACGCTGGTTTTCCCAGAAGTTTTTTGATGACACAAGTCCAGTCCATTTGTTCAGTTAGGGGCTGCGTAGAAGTCTGCATGCTTTTGTGAAATTTTTAGGATTCAGCATCAAAACTCCTAATGATTTTTGTTTACTGTAAAACGGGTCGATTTTCCCTAATTCATGTAAACGCGCACACTCTATGCATTACATATCGGTTAAAAATTTTGCGAATGAAGAAAAACAGGCTGCCGCTCAAGACTTGCAGGTTGTATTACTGGGGTTTTGATGTGCGTGGAAAGAACGCTTGGGTTGGAGGATCGGTGAATTTTTGTTGGAAAATGGATCTGGTTTTCTATGTTTGGATCAAATTGTGGGAAATTTAAATGTTTTCCCCAAAAGGATAATGGCAGAGGTTAGGCAACAATAGATGGAAAAGCTGGGATGAACTAATTCACACACACACACACACACACGCGCGCGCGCGCGCACACACACATACACACACCACACGCACGCGTGCACCCACGCTCATACACACGCACAAACACACACACATGTACACACACATACACTTACACACACACATACACTTACCACGCACGCACGCAGCACACACACACACACACACACACACACCCCACACACACACACACACACACACCACTACAAACACACACAACCCACATGTCAAAGTAAGTGGTGGTTCAATTCTGTCAACTGACATTACATTTTTTTTCCCCTATAAAATGTTGCCAAGCACAACAAGAAAAATATCCTTTCAGAGAATCTTGACCTCCTCATCCAGTAAATTCTATTTTGCTCTTTCTACATGCCGGTCAGCAAAGTCATGACTCCCGAAAGTGATGTACTGATATTTACAAACTATTAAATTTTCGATGGTATAAACAGTGTCAATTTTTGTCTTAAACGAAATTTCCAATGCAAAACAGAGGTCCAAAAGAGGTGATCACACCATAAACTGTATTTACAGCACAACATATTTGCACTTACAGTCACCATTCTAGGGATGGAGCAACAACTGCTACACTACTACTGCTACTACTACTTACTCCCCTCCCGCCCCCCCCCTCCCCTCTCTCTCTCACTCCCTCTTCCTCTTCTCTCTTCCCTCTCTCTCTCCCCCTTTTCCTCTCTTTCTCCCTCCCCCTTTTCTCCCCTTTTAAAATTTTTCCCCAAAATATATTCATACTTAAAAATTTTTGTTGTTGTTTTTTTGGGTTTTTTTTCCTTTTCAAATCAGGGCGGTTTTTTACAGGGAATGTTGCCGGTATGTGTTTAGCATAGATGCTGTGCCGGTCGGGGGGGTTTTTTTTGGAGAGGGCATTTTGGGGGGTTTTTGGCGTCAAAAAAATTTATAAAATTGCTGAACTGGGTACTGAATTTTATAAAAAAACCATTCCTAACATAATGCCCCCGAGGTTTTATTGAATATAGGGCTTTTTTTTATTTCAGAAAAAAAAGGAGGGGAAAAAAGGGCCAGGCCTGGTTTAAAAAAATGGTAATATGGGGGTTCCATTAGAGGAAAGAAGTTAAGAAGAAGCCATGGTTTTGTGAAGTTTCCCCACATAAAAACCCTATTTACGCCGCACCCGCAAAAACCCCCGAGGCCGCAACCCCCCTCGGCCCCCAGCAGATGTTTGTTTAGGGCCCGTTTTTGGGGAACCCGGAAGCCCCGCTTTTTGTGGGATGAAGAGGCCACAGTTATTTTAAATGGAGGCCTTTGGAAAAGAAAGGGAAAGAGACGGTATCG
Organism: Conus canariensis; assembly: GCA_033310375.1. Lineage (NCBI taxonomy): Eukaryota > Metazoa > Mollusca > Gastropoda > Neogastropoda > Conidae > Conus > Conus canariensis. The sequence continues at coordinate 7,220 of JAMYXO010006235.1, read as the reverse complement.
AACCCCTGTTAACCAGGAACTCCGTGAAGGGGGATGAAGAGGCCCGGGTTATTTTGAATGGAGACCCTTTTGGCAAAAACCCGAAGAGACGGTATCAAACACTGTTACCCAGGAACCCCCGTGAAGGGGTTAAAAGGGGGCCCACAGTTATTTGAATGGAGACCCTTTTGGGCCCAAAAAAACGAAGAGCCCGGTATGGGAACACTGTTAACCAGGAACTCGTGAGGTGGTGTTATGGGGGTACGACCCGTCTCGGGGTTTAAAGTGTTAAATAAATATGTACACTAAACAGACCCATTTTTGTTTAAACACTTTTGATTACTGTTTAAAACACCGTCATCAGGGGGCCTTTTCTTGTTTGCTGAGGGAAGCGCCCTAAACCCCCCACCCAAAAAAGCAGATGATGCAGCCCCGCAAGGGGACGGGCCTGTAGGGAGATGGGACACTTCGGCCCTCCCCAAATCAGCCCCAAAAAGCCCGGGAAACCTGATGTATAAAAGCCTCCCCCAAAAGGAAAACCTCCCCAAAAAACCACACAAAAAGGGTTTAAAGGGGGGGCAGAATTACAGGAGTTGAAAAACCTTCCCCTCTTTGGGCAGCAAAACTCTCACGAGTTTGTAAACATTAAACGCAGGGGGTAAAGGAAACCCGGATCCCCCAAACCGCTCTGTTTTTTTTGGGGGACTCAGTGAAAAAATGTCTGGGAGCGAGAGGACAAAACCCTTTACCCCCCAAGCCGAAGGTTCCCATCCCAGTGGGAAACTAACCACCCCTCCTCTATCCCCGTGGGGACCGGGAAGTTTCGGGCCAGACCACGCCAAAACCAGCCATTTTTATTTCCCGTTTGTCCCCGCAGATCCTACACATAAAAGTGGCAGGAAAAAGTCCCAGACACCGGTTCTTGGAAGATCCAGAAACCCCCGCATTTCACCCCTCCCTCAGAAATCCCAAAGTCAGATGGGGGGGGGCCAACATGCCCGAAAGCCAAAATAGTCAAAGCCGAAAAAACCCTGTGTACCCCCAGAAACCAAAAGTCAGGGCAGGCGCAAATTTGGGTTTTTGGGGGGGAAGGGGAAAAGGGGGGGGGGGGAAAGAAGAAAAACGTTTAAAGGACTGCCCCCAAAGGGTCCCTCAAAGGGGGGCCCCTTCAACCTCAACCCCCTGGGGTCGCTTCCCCTTGGCCGCTCAGCCGGCGACGCGAAACACAAAGGGTTTGCATGTACACCCAGAGAGGAGAGCAAAAGCAAAAGTGAGAGAAAGCGAGCCCCCCCGCGCAAAGGGCCCCAGAGTTCCTCCACACCCACTTTACCCACCCACCCACATGTGCCCCACATGTGGGCTTTCCCTTTCCGGGCCCAGATGGGCCTCCCCAGCCACCTGCGGACCCACCAAGCCATCTTCCCATCTGAGATTGAAGTCATGGTCTTTCTTGGGAAATCAAAGGGACGAACCAAAAATTTATACAATAATTTTTTTTTTTAAGGTGTGTATTTTTTTTTGGTGTTTTAAAATTAGATTTGTGTGTATAGGTTTTGTTGGTAGGTTTTCCCCCCCCCCCCCCTCCCCCTTTCCCTTTCTGTTTTTTTTTTTAATTGTTAAACCCATCCCTTCTTCCCCCCACCCTCTTAAACTTCCACCTAAAAGTAGCATGTACTATTCCCCTTTCCCAAATATCAGCCCATTATTTCCCCCCACCAAAAAATACACCCCCCCCATACCCCCACCATTTACTACACAAAAAGTTCAGTGTCTTTTTTTTCCCCCTCAAAAAACTCTCTTTTAATTTTGTCCATAATCTATTGTTTATAAAGGTTCCCCTTTTTTTACCTGGTTTTCTTCAAATTTTTTATACACCTTTCCCCTCTACAAGATTTTTCTCTTCCCTCTTTCTGTCCCATATTTTGCGTATGTAGGTTTTGATTTTGCTTTGGGGGGACCACACACACCAACAAAACACCACAAAAACACCCCACACACACACCTTCTTTCTTTTTTTTTTTCTCTTTTCCTCGGTTTTATCTTTAAAGGAATGCTACTCTTTTTTTCATTGACATTTCATTTTTTTCCCAAAGTTCGGGTTACAAATTATTTTTTAAATTATCTTTACCTTTTTATATATAAAATAGAAATTTTTGGCTTTCTATTCTTTGGACCTTTTCATTTCTTTTCAAAAACAATATTACTACTAAGATTATTTCCCTTTTTAATTTCATATCATTGCTATCATAATTTTTCTTCATCATTATCATCTTTACGGATTTTTCCCCACATAATATTTCATTACGGGTCCCTTTCTTTATCCATCTCTTACATCATTATCACTGTTGTCTTTGTTTTGTTTTCTTGACTATCTTTAAACCCATCACTACCATTACCCGGATTTAAACGGGTCTGAATCTCACAAATTCCGGAACTAGCAGCCCGTTGTAAAAATGTTTTGGAAATAATTTTTAAAAAAAAAAAAAATTAAATTTGTGTTTTAGTTTTGGGGTTTCCCCCCCCCCCCCCCCCCCCCAACCCCCCCCCCCCCCCCTTTTTTTTTCCTTTTTTTTTTTTTTTTTTTTTTTCCCCCTGTAGCCCCCCCTGTTTGCCCCCAAACCCCCCAAATTGTCGCATTTGGCTGTGTATAATAAAATTTTGGGAAAAAATTTTAATAAAGAGAGGGGCGACAAAGAGGAAAAGAGAGAGAAAACAAAAGCGGCCCGGGGGGGCGAGGAGAGAGGGGAGTTTCCTTTTTAAAACTTACTATTGGCGTAGGTATATAATGTCTTTCTTGTTTAGTGATGGGCGTTCCCAACCCTGTGCCCTTTTAAAAAACAGCAGCGAGCCCGGGCAGCGTTAGGGTCGCAGCATAATGTAATATGAGGAACTTTTAAAATGGGTTTTTGGCTCCCCAACCCGAGCCCCAACCGGTGAAGGGTTTGCTGTTGCAGGGGGTTCCCAAAATGCAATTTTTAGTTCTTAATAGAAAACCATTTCCCCAAAATACTAATAATTTGTGGATTTTTAAGTTTTTAAAAAAATTTTTTTAAAAAACTTTTGGGGAAAAACTTTTGTTTTTGCTTAACCCTTTCGTTTTTTGATCGTCTTAATAAATAAAATTTTCCGCTTTAAAATTCACCCCAAATGGTTTTTTTTTAAAGATGGGTCCCCCGTCTGAAAATTTTGTTCTTAAAGTTTTTTAAAAAATTTGGAAATTTTTTTTGACTAAACCAACACTTACCCCGCTGTTCCCCTGGAAGGGCCCCGTTCCCCCCGGCCGAACAGTAAATTTTTATAAATAGTGTTGCGTTCCCCACCGTCGTATACCAGTCGGTTGCCTGTAGCTTTTTTGAAAAGCCCCCGGGAAAACCCCCAAAATTTAACGGGGCAGTAAGTCAGCAGGCCGAGGCCCTGTTTAAAAACTGTGTTTTCCCAAAATTTTTGATTTTAAAAATAAATTAAAACACCCCTCGCGCGTATTGCTTTTCTTCTTCCCCGGGCTCGCGGCGCCCCTTTTGGGAAAGGTCAACTTAAAAACTTTTATGTTCAGCAATTGTTCTTGAAATTTCGGGGAAAGCCCCACTTCGCCTTTTTTTCCGTTTGCTTTGTCGGTTTGTTGGTGTGTGGGGGTTTACGATTAACCCAGCCCAAGGGGCCCCTTTGTTTCCCACAAAACCCACAGCACAAAGTCAGTTGTTGACAATGTACCCCTTTTCCCCTCCCGTAGTCCCACACCGGGGGGTTTTTGGCCAGCTGATCTTTTGGGGGTCAAGCGATGGTTTGTGAAATAGAAATTTGTCGATTTGAGGTTTTGTTTTTTAAATCAATAGGTTTTGTCCGCACAGGGGGGTGCGCAAACCTTTTCCTTTGTATAGCGTGAGCTGCCTCTTTTTTGTTCTTCCCCCGCGTTTAAAAAAGTAGTTGCAGGCCCAGCCCGGGCAAAAATCCCCTCCCCACGGGCCCCCCAGTTTTTTTGTTCAGTCCCCAAAAGCAAGTGGTGCCCTTTTAAAATTTGAAAGTGGTCCTCCCATTTTCCATTTTTTTCCCCCCTTTCCTTAATTAATTTCCCCCCAAAGGCCTTTTTAAGTCCCCCCGCCCTTAAATTAAGTCCCCCCAAAGGGTTTAAATTTAAATTTCCCTTAATTGCCCCCCAAGTTTTTATAAATTTAAACCAAGCCCTTTAAAATTTAAGTCCCCCCAAATTTTAAATAAACCTTTTCCCCAAGTTTTTCTAGTTCTTAACAATTTTATTAATTTTTTAAATAAATTTTAAACCCAAGTTTTTAAATTAAGTTATTTTTTTTTAAGTCATCCCCTTTGTAAAATCACTTTCTTATTCAAGTAAATTTTTAAAAATTATTTATTAAGTTCTTGAAATATTAAATTCCTTTGGGAAATGGATAAAAATGCCCTTTTGTTGTTGGGGTTTGGCATTTTTTTTTTTGTTTGGCTTCTGAAATTTAGTGGTTGGTTTTTTTTTGCCCTGTTTTTGGTTATTCCCTGGGGTTGTTTATAATTTTAAATCCCCGAAAAAAACCACCCCCCCCACCCAAGGGAAAAAAAGGGCCCAAATTGTTTTAATTTCCCAATTTTCCCAAAAAGGGCGGGGGGTTCCCGGGCCCTTAAATCAATTGTGTTTTTAACCCTGGTTTGGAAAAAACTGTTGGCCCCCCCGGGGGTTTTTATGTTTTTCATTATAAATTTTTCCATTCTGGGTTGAACCATTTTTTTTTTTGTTTGTTCATTTTTGCTAATTTTTTTTCCTGCTGCCAGCCCCCCGGTTGAGGGGGCTTTTTATGGTACTTTCTCCCCCCTGATTAAAATGTTTTTAAATTCTAAAGTTTTTCGGGCCCTGGTTTCACTTTTGGGGGAAAACCCAAAAAATTTCTGATTAAAAGTAATTAATCCAGTTTTATGGCGTTTACAATGTCCCCCAATCTGAAATTTAGTTTAAAATCCTAGAGCCCAAATGTTTTTTTTAAAGGGTCCTGTTTTAAACCCTCATAAAATTTGTTCAGAATAAATGGGGCAAATTTTCTAACTAGTTTGTGTACAAAAAAAACCCTTTTTGCCCAAACTTTTTCCCATTCTTGCCCCCAATTTCCCGCTTTCCTGTTGTGCTATTCCCCCAAGTTTGCGTCGAATTGTTGAATCGGGTTTTTCCCGAATTTTTTCCCAAAGGGAAATTTTTTGTTTTACCACCCCCGCCGCCAAAAAATTTACCCTTTTTTTTGGGGCCGGTAATAGTTGGTCATAAACCCTTGATCCTTTTGTAAGTTCAGGCAGAAAAACCCAACCCCAGTTTTTTTTTATTAATAAAATTAAAAAATTTTTTTTAAATTTTTTAAAATGAGCCCCGGGAAAAAACCTTTCTAACCCTTGTATATTTTTTTGTTTTAAATTTTGGGGCCCAAAGGTGGAAAACCCTTATGTTTTTGGGTAAAGCCTGTTAAAAATTTAAAACGCGTTTTGGGAAAAACCAAGTTTAAAGACTCACCCAAATTTGATTGTGTTTTTCCAGCTTCCATTTGCTCAAAAGTTTTTTTAGTTAAAAGCAAGGAAAAATTCCCCCCCCGTATCAATATGTAAAATTAAAAAAATACATTTCCCCCAAAATTGGTTTCAATGAATGTTGTTTGGGGCGAGTGGTTAATGCGCTTGCTTTTACGGAAGAAATTTAAAGAATTTTTAGTAAACTACGGGTGGGGCCCGGGAAAAAGCCCATCCCCAAACTTGGGAAAACCACCGCACCCAAAAAAGCTGGAATAAAAAGCAGAGAACTGAGATTTTTAGTTTTTTTTAACGTAAACCTAAAAAAAAACCGGGCCAGCAGAAAAACCTTTTAAGTTGTTGATAAACCCCAAAAAAAAATTTTTCTATGTAAAGGAAGCCAACCCGAGCCATTCCCCTCCCCAAAATTCCCCCCGTTTTTTAAAACCCTTTCCGAAAAAAAAAAAATGAAAGGGGAATATTGTTTTTTGCCTTTGGCATTCCTTTTGTGTATTTTTTTTGGCACTTTAAAAAATTGGTGGAATAAAAAAATGAACAAAGATTTTTTATTCGCCAAAAGGTTTTTTGGGGGGAAAAACCCGAAATTAAAAAGTAACCCAAAGCGCGGAGTAAATTTAAACCCAAAACAGAAAAAGGGAATTGGTTTTCCCAAACAAGCAAATTTGGAAAAATTTATTTCCAGCGCCAAACCAAATTACAGGGGCCCCAAAAACCCTTTGTGTTTAAAAACCCCAAAACCGACACCCATCAAAGGTCTTTATTGTAAAGGAAGAACTGCAGATAATCCCTCCAGCCCACAGTTCCAGTCGCTTAATTTTTTTTTAAATTTTAAAATTTAAAAAATGGCGGCAAAAAAGGGAAAAAAGGAAAAAACCTTACGTAAAATGGAAACGGGAAGAAAAGAATGGTGAAGGAAGAGTCCTTAGAAATAATGCGAGAAAATTTGATTATAATCTTGCTTTTTGACTAAAAATTTAAGAAGAGATCATGCCATGCTAGAAAAAACCCTAAAAATTTTGATTGGGAGCAAGAATATATTAAAAAGAAAAAAAAAAAATTCGAGCGCATTTAGCAGTAATGGATAAAAAATTTGGTTGAAGGGGGTGATGATATAGTTAAGCTTAACGAACTTTTTTAATCTACGCAAAACATTTGGGTTTAAAATGGAAGCTAAAAGGGGGAAAAAGGCAGAAAGGGACAAAGGAAAAGTTTTTAAAAAATTAATGCAAAAAATTTATTTGAGTATCAGATATATTAAAGAAGTATTTGAAAGATTGACAATCCCTGGGTAGAACAATCGCCAGCAATCGCTTTTAAACCCCCAAAACTTTTATTTTGATTTTTTATTTATGGAAACATGAATATTGTGAAAGGGCAAAAAAAATTTAAAACACATCTAGCATTAATAAATAATATTAATTTTTTCTAAAATTTGATGAAGAATTTAAATTTAACGTCGATTGCTGAAAAATATAAGCCTAAAGACAAAATGAATTTTACATTCTCCAATGACCAATTGCATATGAAAACTCTGGTTAACAAAATACTCTTTTTGTGTTAGTGCGGTTTAAGAACCGTTTTGTTACAACGTTGGGGTTAATCCCCATGCAGGGGTTAAAAACGCAGCTTTTAATTGTCATGATGAAAAGTCCCTTTTTGCCAAACAATGCTTCTTTGTAGTTGTCAAGGGTTATGCTTGACTGCACAACACTACAGATATTCCCTTT
>JAMYXO010006234.1:0-13996 GCA_033310375.1 Conus canariensis | reverse complement strand
CTTACACACAACTTACACACTTACACGTACACTTACACTTACACACTTACACACACTTTAACTTACAACACTTACACTTACACACACTCACACACACTTACACAACACTTACACACTTACACTTACACACACTTACACACTTACATTACACACACTTACACTTACACACTTACACTTATACACTTAACTTACAGACACGTTACACTTACAACACTTACACTTACACATTAACTACATCTTACACTTACACACTTTATACTTACACACATTCACTTACACACTACACTTACTAGCACACTTACACTTACACTTACACAGACACATACACTTACACTTACACACTTACACACACTTACAATTACACACTTAACTTACACTTACACAACTTACATTTACGGTACACCCCAAACTTACCTTTACACACTTAATTACACACACACTTACACTACACACACAACTACATTACACACACACACTTACACTTACACACACACGTTACACTCACACACACTACACACACACTACACTTACACACATACACACACACTTACACTTACACACTTACACTTACACGCACACTTACACTTACACACTTAGAGTTACACTTACACACACACTTACACTGACAATTACATACACTTACACTTACACTCTTACTCACCACTTACACTTACATACACACTTACAATTGCACTTACACACTTGCATACACACTTAAATTACAACTCACTTACACACCTTACACGTTTACACACTTACACTTACACACTTAATACACACTTACACACGTACAAACACACTTACACTTACAAACACACTTACACTTACACACGCACACTACACTTACACTTATACAGACACTTACACTTACACTTACATACATTTACACTTACACACGCTTTCACTTAAAACACACTTACACTTACACACTTACACACATTACACACACTTACACTTACACATTAAAACACACTACACTTACACTTACACACACACTTACACTTACACACACTTACACATACACACACTCTTACACTTACACACACTTCACTTTCACACACACACACTTACACTTACACACACTAGACTTAACACTTACACTTACACTTACACAGACACTTACACTTACACACACACTTAAATACGCACACTTACACATACACCTTAACATTACACTTACACTTACACACTTACACTTACCATAACACTCACACTTACATTACACACTTACCACTATACACTACACACACTTACACATTACACTCACACTTACACTACACACACCACTTACACTTACACAACACAGTTACACTACATTACACTTACATTACACATCACACACTTACATCTTACACACACACACACTTACACTTACACTACACACACACTTACACATTAACACTTACACACTTACATTACAGACCACACTTACACTATACACACATTACACTTACACATACTTACACGACTACACTTACACGACATACCTTACACACAGACACAACTTACACTTACCTACACACACTTACACACTTACACTTAATTACACTTACAACACAACTTACACTACACATACCTTACACACTTACACTACCACTTACAGCACTTACACACTCAGAACATTACACTTACACACACTTACACTTACAACACACATTACACACACTAACACTTACACATTACACCTTAACTTACACACCTTACATCTACACAACTACACAACTACACTTACACTTACACACTTACACTTACACACACACTTACACACTTACACATTACACACACTTACACTTACAACACTACACTTATACATTACACACACACATTACACTTACACACACTTACACTTACACACTTACTAACATCACTTACACACTTACATAACACATTCACTTACACACACTTACACTTACAACGCACACTTACACTTACGCACTACACTACACATACACTTACACTTACACACTTACAACACTTACACTTACACACATTACACTTACACACACTTACATTTCACACACCTATACTACACACTTACACACACTTACACTCACGCACACACGATTACATCACACACACACTTACACTTACACACACACAGTTACACTTACACATTACACACACACCTAACTTACACACATACACACACACTTACACTTACACACTTACACTTACACGCACACTTACACTTACACACTTAGAGTTACACTTACACACACACTTACACTGACAATTACATACACTTACACTTACACTCTTACTCACACACTTACACTTACATACACACTTACAATTGCACTTACACACTTGCATACACACTTAAATTTACACACTCACTTACACTTACACACGTTTACACACTTACACTTACACACTTATACACACTTACCACGTACAAACACACTTACACTTACAAACACACTTACACTTACACACGCACACCTACACTTACACTTATACAGACACTTACACTTACACTTACATACTTTTTACACTTACACACGCTTTCACTTAGAAACACACTTACACTTACACTTACACACATACACACTTGCACTTACACAGTTAGAAACACACTGACACTTACACCTACACACACACTTACACTTACACACACTTACACATACACACACTCTTACACTTACACACACTTCCACTTTCACACACACACACTTACACTTACACACACACTTAGACTTAGAAACACTTACACTTACACTTACACAGACACTTACACTTACACACACACTTAAATACGCACACTTACACACACAGACATTTACACTTACACTTACACACTTACACTTACAGTAACACTCACACTTACATTTACACACTTAGATCTACACGTACACACACTTACACTTACACTTACACATACATCTACACACACACTTACACTTACACACACACACGCCCTTACACTTACACACACACACTTACACTTACACACACACACTTAAACTTAACCACACACACACTTACACTTACATTTACACACTTACACTTACAGACACAGACTTACACTTATACACACAGTTACACTTACACATACTTACACATACACTTACACGAACATACGCTTACACACAGACACAGACTTACACTTACACACACAGTTACACTTACACATACTTACACATACACTTACACGAACATACGCTTACACACACCTACACTTACAGTTACACACAGACACACTTACACTTACACACTTACACACACTTACACACTAACACTTATACACTTACACTTACACACTTACGCTTACACACTTACACAAACTTACACTTACACATTTACACTTACGCACCTAAACTTATACATACACACACTTACACTTACATACCCACTTATACTTACACACACTTACACTTACACACACTTACACTTACACACTTACACTTACAGTAACACACTTACATCCACACTTACACTTACACAGATTTTCACTTACACACACACTGACACTTACACACGCACACTTACACTTTCACACACTTGCATACACACAGTTACACTTACACACTGATACTTACAATGTTACACTTAGACACAGTTGCACACTTACACTTACACACACACTTACACTTACACACACTTACACACACTTACACTTACACTTACACGCACACACGCTTACACACACTTACACTTACACTTACACACATACACACTTACACTTACAGTTACACACTTACATCCACTTACACTTACAGTTACACACTTACATTCACACTTACACACACTTACACACACTTACACACACTTACACTTACACACGCTTACACTCACACTCACACTTATACACTGACACTTACACACTTAGACTTAGACACTTACAGTGACACACTTACACTTAGATTTACACACTTACATTTACACACACTTACAGCTACACATACACTTACACACCTACACTTACACTTACACACATACACACTTGCACTTACACAGTTAGAAACACACTGACACTTACACTTACACACACACTTACACTTACACACACTTACACTTACACACATTTACACCCACACGCACACTTCAACTTACACACACTTACACACACACTTACACTTACACACACACTTACGCTTACACACAGTCTTACACATACACAGATACTTACACTTACACACTTACACTTACACCCACTTACACTTACACTTAAACTTACACACACTTTCACTTACACACACTTACACTTACACACTTACACTTACGAACAACACACACTTACACTTACACTTACACACACTTACACTTACACTTAGACACACTTACACTTACACACACTTACACTTAGACACACTTACATACACACTTACACTTACACGCACACTTAACTTACACACATTTCCACTTTCACACACACAGTTACACTTACACACACACTTAGACTTAGAAACACTTACACTTAGACTTACACCTACACTTACACTTACACAAACTTAAATACGCACTCTTACACACAGACATTTACACTTACACGTACACACTTACACTTACAGTAACACACTTACATTTACACACTTAGATCTACACTTACACACACTTACACTTACACATACATCTACAAACACACACACTTACACTTACACACACACACACACGCCCTTACACTTACACATACACACACTTACACTTACACACACTTAAACTTAACCACACACACTTACACTTACACTTACACACTTACACTTACAGACACAGACTTACACTTATACACACAGTTACACTTACACATACTTACACATACACTTACACGAACATACGCTTACACACACTTACACTTACACACAGACACACTTACACTTACACACTTACACACACTTACACATTACACTTATACACTTACACACTTACACTTACACACTTACACAAACTTTCACTTACACATTTACACTTACGCACCTAAACTTATACTTACACATACTTACACTTACATACCCACTTACACTTACACACACTTACACTTACACACACTTACACTTACACACTTACACTTACAGTAACACACTTACATCCACTCTTACACTTACAGTTACACACTTACATTCACACTTACACACACACTTACACACGCTTACACTTACACTTACACACATTTTCACTTACACACACACTTACACTTACACACGCACACTTACACTTACACACACTTACATAAACAGAGTTACACTTACACACTGATACTTACAATGTTACACTTAGACACAGTTGCACACTTACACTTACACACACACTTACACTTACACACACTTACACATACTTACACTTACACTTACGTGCACACACGCTTACACACACTTACACTCACACTTACACACACATACACACTTACACTTACAGTAACACACTTACATCCACACTTACACTTACAGTTACACACTTACATTCACATTTACACCCACTTACACACACTTACACTTACACTTACACACTCTTACACTCACACTCACACTTACACACTGACACTTACACACTTAGACTTAGACACTTACAGTGACACACTTACACTTACACTTACACACGCTTACACTCACACCCACACTTACACACTGACACTTACACACTTAACTTAGACACTTGTGACACCTTACACTTAGATTTACACACTTACATTTACACACACTTACAGCTACACATACACTTACACACTTACACTAACACTTACAACACTTACACGCGCACTTACACACTTACACGCACAATTACACATACACCACTTACACTTACGACACTTACACCACACACTTACAACTTACACGTACACTTACACTTACACACTTACACACACTTTAACTTACACACACTTACACTCACACACATCACACACACTTACACTTACACTTACACACTTACACTTACACACTTACATTACACACTTACAATTACCCACACACTTACACTTACGCACACAACTTACACTTATACACTTACACTTACAGACACAGACTTACACTTACAACACTTACACTTACACACTTAGACTACATTTACACTTACACACGCTTATACTTACACACATTTTCACTTACACACACTAACACTTACAAACGCACACACTTACACTTACGCACTTACACAGACACATACACTTACACTTACACACACTTACCACACTTACATTACACACTTAGAGTTACACTTACACACACTTACATTTACGGTTACACACACACTATACACACACTTACACACACACTTACACTCACGCACACACGAACTTACACTTCCACACACACACTTACACTTACACACACACAGTTACACTTACACACACACTTACACACACACCTACACTTACACACATACACACACACTTACACTTACACACTTACAGTTACACGCACACTTACACTTACACACCTAGAGTTACACTTACACACACACTTACACTGACAATTACATACACTTACACTTACACTCTTACTCACACACTTACACTTACATACACACTTACATTGCACTTACACACTTGCATACACACTTAAACTTACACACTCACTTACACTACACACGTTTACACACTTACACTTACACACTTATACACACTTACACACGTACACACACACTTACACTTACAAACACACTTACACTTACACACGCACACCTACACTTACACTTATACAGACACTTACACTTACACTTACATCACTTACACTTACACACGCTTTCACTAGAAACACACTTACACTTACACTTACACACATACACACTTGCACTTACACAGTTAGAAACACACTGACACTTACACCTACACACACACTTAACTTACACACACACACGCCCTTACACTTACACACACCTTACACTTACACACACTTAAACTTAACCGCACACACTTACTCTTACACTTACACACTTACACTTACAGACACAGACTTACACTTATACACACAGTTACACTTACACATACTTACACATACACTTACACGAACATACGCTTACACACAGACACAGACTTACACTTACACACACAGTTACACTTACACATACTTACACATACACTTACACGAACATACGCTTCACACACCTACACTTACAGTTACACACAGACACACTTACACTTACACACTTACACACACTTACACACTAACACTTATACACTTACACTTACACACTTACGCTTACACACTTACACAAACTTACACTTACACATTTACACTTACGCACCTAAACTTATACTTACACACACTTACACTTACATACCACTTACACTTACACACACTTACACTTACACACACTTACGCTGACACACTTACACTTACAGTAACACACTTACATCCACACTTACACTTACAGTTACACACTTACATTCACAATTACACACACTTACACACGCTTACACTTACACTTACACACATTTTCACTTACACACACACTGACACTTACACACGCACACTTACACTTTCACACACTTGCATACACACAGTTACACTTACACACTGATACTTACAATGTTACACTTAGACACAGTTGCACACTTACACTTACACACACACTTACACTTACACACACTTACAAACACTTACACTTACACTTACACGCACACACGCTTACACACACTTACACTCACACTTACACACATACACACTTACACTTACAGTAACACCATTACATCCCACTTACACTTACAGTTACACACTTACATTCACACTTACACACACTTACACACACTTACACACACTTACATTTACACTTACACACGCTTACACTCACACTCACACTTTATACACTGACACTTACACACTTAGACTTAGACACTTACAGTGACACACTTACACTTAGATTTACACACTTACATTTACACACACTTACAGCTACACATACACTTACACACCTACACTTACACTTACACACACTTACACACACACTTACTCGCACAATTACACTTACAGACACTTACACTTACACTTACAGACACTTACACACACACTTACACACTTACACGTACACTTACACTTACACACTTACACACACTTTAACTTTCACACACTTACATGCTTACAATTACACTCACACACTTACACACACTTACACACACTTACACCTTACACACACTTACACTTACACACTTACACTTACACACTTACACACTTACACAGACACTTACGCACACACACACACACTTACACACACTTACACTTACACACACACTTACACTTACAGTAACATTCACACTTACACTTACACTTACACGCACAGACGCTTACACACACTTATACTCACTCTTACACACACATACACACTTACACTTACAGTTACACACTGACATCCACACTTACACTTACAGTTACACACTTACATTCACAATTACACACACTTACACACGCTTACACTTCACACTTACACACATTTTCACTTACACACACACTTACGCTTACACACGCACACTTACACTTACGCACTTACACAGACACTTACACTTACACTTACACACTTACACACACTTACACTTACACACTTAGACTTACACTTACACACACTTACACTTTCAGTTGCACACACACCTACACACATTTACACACACACACTTACACTTACACACACACACACACATTACACTTACACACACACACTTACAACACAACACTTAAACTTACACACCCACACTGACACTTACACACACTTACACTTACACACACTTACATACACACAGTTACACTTCACACTGATACTTACAATGTTACACTTAGACACAGTTGCACACTTACACTTACACACACACTTACACTTACACACACTTACACACACTTACACTTACAGCACACACGCTTACACACACTTACACTCACACTTACACACATACACACTTACACTTACAGTTACACACTTACATCCACACTTACACTTACAGTTACACACTTACATTCACACTTACCCACACTTACACACACTTACACACACTTATCACTTACACACGCTTACACTACACACACACTTATACACTGACACTTACACACTTAGACTTAGACACTTACAATGACACACTTACACTTAGATTTACACACTTACATTTACACACACTTACAGCTACACATACACTTACACACCTACACTTACACTTACACACACTTACACACACACTTACTCGCACAATTACACTTACAGACACTTACACACCACTTACAGACACTTACACACACACTTACACACTTACACGTACACTTACACTTACACACTTACACACACTTTAACTTTCACACCTTACATGCTTACACTTACACCTCACACACACTACCTTCACACACCTACACCACCTACACACCTACCTACCCTTACACTTCACACACACACTATCATCACACACTACACTAATACTAACTACACTTCACTTACTCACCACACCTTACACACACTACATCTTAACACCATAACACTTAATTACCACTACTACACTTACAACGTACCACTTACTTACAATTACACACAAACACTTACACTACAACACATTCACTTACACACACCCTACACATACACTTAACAGCATTACACTTACACTACACTACACTTACACACCTTCACTTAACACTTACACACATTACACTCATTCACACCACTACACATTACACACACACTTACACCACACACACAACACACACACACTTACACACACACACTCACACACAACTTCACACACACTACACACACACTTACACTTACACACACACTTACATACACACATTACACTCTTAACTTACATTACATAACACTTACACTTACACTTAACAACTACACTTACTACAACATACACTTACACACACTCACAACACCATCACACTTACCACACTTACACTTACATTAAACACTTACACACTTCACTACACCCTTACATTCACACTACCACACTTACACACCACACACTTACCACACACTTACACACACACTTATACACACACACTTAGACTAGACACTTACATGACACTTACACAAATTTACAACATTAATACCACACTTACACAACTACACTTACACCTAACTTCACTTACACACACTACACACCGCACAAACCTTACAACATTAACTACTTACACACAATACACACTACATTAATTACACACTTACACACACATTAACTTCACATTACACACTTACACTCACACATACACACACTTACACACACTTACACTTACACTTACACACAATTACACTTACACCCACTTACACGACATTACACTTACACACACTTACACACAACATACACTACATACTTAACACTTACACACACTTCATTACACACATTTCACTTACACACAACTACTTAAAACACCTTACACTTACCACTTACACAACACTACACTTACACACACACTTAACCACACTTACACACACACTTAACTTACACTTACACTTTACACTTTACAGTTCAACACACCTCACACATTTACACACAACTACACGTACACTTACACACACGACTACACTACACACACTTACATTCACACAACACTTACACTTACACACCACCTACACTTACACACACTTACTACACACACTTACTTACACACTTACACTTACACGCAACTTACACTTACCACTTAGATACATTCACACACACTACACTACAATACAAACACTTCCCACTCTATCACCACACTTACACTACACTTACAATTGCACTTACACACTTGCATACACACTTAACTTACACATCACTTACACTTACACACTTACACACTTACATTACACACTATACACTTACACACGTACAAACACACTTAACCTTACAACACACTTACACTTACACACACACTTACACAAACTTAACAGACACTTACACTTACATACATACACTTACACACACCTTATCACTTATAACACACTTACACTTACACTTACACACATCACACTCCACTACATTAGAACACATGACACTTACACCACTACCCTACTTACACACACTTACACTTACACACACTTACCACTACACACACTTACACACTTACACTTACACACACTTACACTTACACACACACTTACACTTACACCATCTACACATTACACATTATTACAACACACTTACACTTACACACACTTACACCCACTTAACTTACACTTACAACACTTTCACTTACACATTACAAACTTACACACTTACACTTACGAACACTTACACTACACACTTACACACACACTTACACTTACATTACAACATTACACTACACACTTACATTACACACTCTTACACTTAACACACTACACACACTTACACACACCCATACACTTACACACACACACTTACACACACACACTTACACTTAACACACACTTACACACTTAAAACACTTACACTACACTTACACAACCTTACACACACACTTAATACGCCACTTACACACAGACATTACACTTACACTACACACTTACACTTACAGTAACATTCACACTTACACTTACACTTACACGCACACGCTTACACACATTATACTCACTCTTACACACACATACACACTTACACTTACAGTTACACACTTACATCCCACACTTACACTTACAGTTCCCACACTTACATTCACACATACCACACTTACACACGCTTACACTTACACTTACACACACTTTTCACTTACACACACATCTTACGCTTACCACGCACACTTACACTTACCGCACTTACACAGACACTTACACTTCACACTTACACACACTTACACTTACACACATTACACTTACACACTTACGCTTACACTCACACACACTTACACTTACACAAACACTTACACTTACACACTTACACACAATTACTTACACACTTAGACTTACATTACACACACTTACACTTCAGTGCAACACACCTACACACATTACACACACACTTACACTTACAACACACACGCACTTACACACACACACCTTCATTACACAACACTTAACTTACACACCACTGACACTTACACACACTTACACTTACACACACTTACATACACACAGTTACAACTTACACACTGATACTTACAATGTTACACTTAGACACAGTTGCACACTTACACTTACACACACACTTACACTTACACACACTTACACACACTTACACTTACACGCACACACGCTTACACACACTTACACTCACACTATACACACATACACACTTACACTTACAGTTACACACTTACATCCACACTTACACTTACAGTTACACACTTACATTCACACTTACACAACTTAACACACTTCACCACTACACTTACACTTACACACGCTTACACTCACACTACACTTATACACCACTTACACTTACAATTACATACACACTTACAAAACCCCTTACACACCCCAACACTTCCCCCTTAACACACACTTACACTTACACACTTCCCCCTTTTACCCAAACACCCCCAAACAAAAAACCCCTTACACAACACACATTACATAACCACAATTAACACACTTACACCCAGACGTTAACACCCCTTAACTCCCCTTTTACAAACACTCACATTTAAAACCCTTCAAAAAACTCCACATTACCTTACATTACACATTACATTCACAATTCCCACCCCACCAACCCTTACACTTACACAAAACACTTTTACCAAAACCCCCTTCCTTTACACCCCACACTTACACCGACTTCAAACACTTAATTAACTTACACACAAACCCACAAAATTTAAAACCTTAACTTAATTACACACACTTACACTTACAAACACACCCAACCATTACAAAAAAAAACCCCAACTTAAAACCCAACCACACACTTACAAAAATTAACACCACTTAAATTACACACCCACACGACAACACCCCTTACATTTTAAACCCAAACCCCTTCCCACACAACTTACTTTACACAAACACTTTTCACATTTAAAACCACACCTTTACAAAAACCACTTCCACAAACACTTACCCCCCAAAAACTTAACAAAATTTAAAAAACTACACACCCACACACACCTTTTCATTACACACTTACATCCACACTTACACTTACAACCCCACTTCCCAACACACTTACCACACAAACATTAAAAAATTACATTTACACACCCCAAACCCCCCCCAAAATTTTAAAACCGACACAAACACACGACTTAACACTTCATAAAACCTTACATTTAAATTTTTACACACTTAATTTACCACACTTAACTACCTACACAAAAATTTCACTTACAAACACCCCAACCCCACCCCCCCACAAATTTCAAACTTAAAAATTACCCCTTTTTACACAAAATAACTTACACACACACTTCCCCAATTTTAAAATTTTTTTCCCCCCTTTTTAATTACACCAAACTTAAAAAACCATACACTTACCCCCCCCAAAAAAAACCCACCCCCCCAAAAAAAAAATTACACTTACCCCTTAACAACAACCTTAACACACCCCTTACATTAAACACCCCTTACACACCCCCAACTTCCACTTTACACAAAAACAATTACACTTAACAACACTTAGATTAAAAACACTTACACAATTTAAACCCAAAACCTTACACTTACCACCACTTAAATACCACATTAAAACCCAAACTTAAACCCACTAAACAAAAACCATTACTACCCCCAACTTAAACCCTTAATTAACAACACACCCCCCCTTTTTTTTTTTTTCCCCCCCCTTACATTTTCACACCATACACTTAACACATAAAAAATTTTTACACTTACACTTAAAAACAACTTACACCCCCTTTAAACCCCCTTACAAACACCATTAACACTTAATTTCAAACAATTCCCCACATTAAAAACTAAAAAATTCAACCCCCTAACTTTAAAATTACAACAACTTACACACCTTAATTACATTAAACTTTTCACAAACACACCACTTCCCTTACCCCAAAAACCCACACACCCTTACCCAACACACACACACTTACACTTCCAAAAAACACTTAAAACTTACCCACACTTAACTTACACTTACACACACTTACACTTACACCACACCACAAACAAACCACACCACACACACTTACAACACACACACAATTACATTACACACAAACCCCCTTAAACCCCCCATTAA
>JAMYXO010000622.1:27500-41348 GCA_033310375.1 Conus canariensis | reverse complement strand
GTATGTGTGCGTGTGTGTGTGTGTTGTGTGCTGGTGTGTGTGGTGTGTGTGTTGTGTGTGTTGTGTGCGCGGCGGATGGGAGCGAGGGGGTGGGGGTGCATGTGAAATCTGCATTTTGGCGTATCCTGTGAATTGGTGTGTTTGTGGAAGGAGCGACAGGGCAGGGAAAAGATGGGGATGGAGGGTTAGAGGGAAGGGCAGGCGGGGACAGTATGTGTTCATACTTTTCTGATGAAATAAGTTTCCTGTTGTTTAACGATTTGTACTGTTCTGATTGATTGGACCAAACATGGCATGACCACATGAATTTTTTTTTTTTTTGCAGAATGACTGGAATAAGGCTTAAACTTGGTGTTTCTCTTCTCTCTCTCCTACTCTTCTCTCATCTCTCTCTGTGGAATCTCTCTCTCTCTCTCTCTCTCTCTCTCTGAATTCTCTCTGAATCTGAATACTAATCTCTCTCTCTCTCTCTCTCTCTCTCTGAATCTGAATCTCTCTCTCTCTTTCTCTCTCTCTCTCTCTCTCTTCTCTCTGAATCTGAATCTCTCTCTCTCTCTCTCTCTCTCTCTCTCTCTCTCTCTCTCTCTCTCTCTCTCTCTCTGTACTTTTACCCTTTTCTCATGTGTTTACTATTCTTCTTCATTGATTCTGTAATGTTTTATGGCATACAATGGACGGTCATATAGCTTGCTTTTATTATTTTCTATTGTGGTGTAGAAATACATTGTCGCATTAGTTTTATCGTTAAAAGCTTGCAATAACAAATAACTTGCAAACCTGCACTGAAATGGGAAATTGAGTAGAATAGGCGAAGATGTATATCGCGATTTTTTTTTAATCTGGAGAATCTGAATGTATAAGAGTCGGCAAATCTAGTCATTTTCAGAAATATCCATGCTGTTCAATGTCTCATTATTACTAATCTTGTGTGTACTACTCCTACTTATGACCGACCGAAGGTACCACCAAAAGACATGCATAGGGTATAATATTTAGAAGATATTTCCATCTAGACAAATGCAAATCTAAGACCACGAAGGTAAAAAATTATGCACCAAACATTTATCAACTGGAGCATACATTAAACGTGTACATGGAACGAAATGGGCTTGTATATTCCGGAGAGAAAACACTAACAACGAATTTCTAACAGGGGGGGGGGGGGGGGGGGGGGGACCCGACATCGTTGCTGCAACATCAAGTATTAGATGACAGAACTTTTACAACATTCCCAAGACGACGTTTTTGGATAATCACTTGACCAGTCATTACATTGGCAGTTTCATACTGAGAAATGGATAGTTACAGCAAGGAAAAGGTCTTCTTTTTACAGCATTTGATGCTTAACTATGGGATCAAGATACAAACAACAACAATAAACCTCCGTTACCACAGTCGCCAGCCACGTCAGATCAAAAGTATTTATGAATGAGCCCTGCACAGCTTGTTGAATAAAGTACAATCTACAGACAGTAGCGCTATGGAATTAGCTCTTGGCAATCCGGCACATACAAATACATTGAATTCATACCATGAAGCTGGCTAGCTGTTTCTTTCGGAATAAAGTCAATTGTCAAAAGCTAATCAGTAGAAAGAAACTCGTGGAGAGCGTGGCAGCAGAGAGTCCTCAGAAGAGAAGCCCCCTTCAAGCAAGTGTTTCGGCCCTTATCTCCTGACACTCTAGGGGGGTTGGGCCACACCCGGTTCATGACTCCGGATGTCCCTCTGCTGCCCCTTTTTTTCCCATCTTGGGACGAGCCATGGCTGGGATTCGAACCCATGACCCTCTGGACATGCTCATTTTCCACTTGATGACTCGCGCTTTAACCACTGAGCCACAGGGACACCTGATATTTGTAGGGAAATTAAGCCTTATGAAGTTCACTTTTGTTCCTCCTTGACCAGATCCAGCTTGAACACCCCTCTGCCGCTTCTGCCATTGCTTTCAGGGCTCTGGTTTTTTCCTTCCCTGCAACTGAGAGCTGTTTCATGAGGCTGTATGCAGACGTTCTTACAAACCCCCTAGCTCCAATTTCTGCAGTGAGGACTTTGACCTGATAGCCTTCTCTCCTCAGGCTGTTTGCCAGATCAGCATACTTTTCAGTCTTGTAGATTTGAGCTGCCTCCATTCTGTTCTCATATGGCACCGTGAGCTCGATCATGATCAGCTGCTTGGTTGACTTAGAGTGGACTACTATGTCTGGTCTCATGCCACTCTTGCTGATGATCTCTGGGTGACTCTTCCATTCTGGGAGGTCTGCAGTGCACTCCCAGTCATCTGCCCCGTCCAGCAGACTCTGCCTGCATGTTTCGAGTGGCACTGTTGTTCTTGGCCATGATTTGCTGCCTCCTGCCGTGAAGAATGTTGCGGGTGCTTTTGGAGTCCTGATTTTCCCTTTTGTAGTGTTGGTACTAGCCCAGACTACTTGTACAATCTCTTTGAGCACTTGGTTGTGCCTCCATGTGTACCTTCCTTGAGCCAGGGCTACTTTACATGAGCTTAGGACATGCTCCACTGTTTGTTTTTCATGGCAGAGGGGGCATGCAGGATCGTCTGTTTTCCCCCACTTCACCAGGTTTGCATTTGAGGGCAGAAGGTCATATGCAGATCTGAGAATGAAGCTGATCCTGAGAGGGGCCATGTGCCAAATGTCATTCCAAGTGAGACTTCTTTGGAGTGCATTCTCCCACGTTGTCCATTGCCCTTGCTGGCTCTGCTGGACTGCTTTTTGGAGTCTTTTTTGGTCTTCTTCTTTTCTCATCTCCTGAATCATCATGTCTCTTTTGGCTTTTCCTTTGGCCTTTGACCACCATTCAGTTTTGGTCACCCCCAGTCCTTGTCTGTTGGTCTGTGTGTGTCCTGTTATTTCTCTGATCTTGAGACTTTCTTTTGCAGAATCCATCGCCTCTTGAACTTTCCATTTTCTGCCTGTCTTCAGCTGGGGCTTGATTGCTTCTACCACCTTGTCTCCTGAGTCCTCCAGCATGCTTTGAAGTCTGATCTTCCCTGCTTTGTATTCCTCCAGGATGGATTTCAGTGGTAGTTTCAGCTTTGCTTGGCGACAGTACAGCGCTATGTCAGTCAGACAGGGTGGGACACCAAGCCATTTCCTTGTGAACTTGTTGATTTTGGCTTCCATTGCCTCCACTATGCTGGTGCAGATGTCGTATATCATCAGAGGCCATAGCAGCTTTGGTATCAGCATGAACTGCAGACACCAGACCTTGTATTTGCCAGGGAGCCCACACTGGTCAATGGTCTCCAAGCCTTCCTCCGCCATCTGCTTGGTTTCTTTTGCTCTTTGTGTGTCTTTCAGCGTATCATCATACCATCTTCCAAGGCTCTTGACTGGTTCTTCTGTGACTGTTGGAATGGCCTGGTTGGCAACACTGAAGACCACAGATCCGGCCACTTTTCCTTTCCTCAGTGAGAGACTCCGTGATTTCTTTGGCTTGAACTTCATTCTGGATGAGGCAACTATGTCGTCCAGCCTCTCCAGCACATGACGTGTCTCGTCTTCTCTGGATGAAATCACTGTAGTGTCATCCATGAAGGCCTTGAGAGGAGGCATCTTGTATCCATCGCCAAGGTCTGTTTGTCTCGCGTTGTTTGTTGCTGCTTTCAAGATGAGTTCCATTGCCAGCACGAACAGTATTGGGGAAATTGCACAGCCCATTGCAATACCCACTTCCAAGTTGATCCAGTCTGTTGTGTACTCCTTGGTAGAGAACCGCATTGAGAAGCCATTGAAGTACTTCTTGAGCATGTCGCGGATGTTCTTTGGCACATGGTACATCTCAAGAGCCAACTGTATCATCTCATGGGGCACAGATCCATATGCGTTTGCCAGATCAAGCCACACTACGTCCAGGTCTCTCTTTTCTGTTTTTGCTTTTTGGATTGCGTCCCAGATCATTGTGGCGTGTTCTACACAGCCAGCCACGCCTGGGATGCCACCTTTCTGGACTGACACATCCAAGTACTTGTTTTCCATCAGGTACTTGGTCAGCCTTGCTGCCATGACAGAGAAGAAGATTTTCCCTTCGACGTTCAGTAGTGATATTGGCCTGAACTGGCTGATGTCACTTGAGTTTTGCTCTTTGGGGATGTACACACCATCTGCCGTCATCCACTGGCCGCTGATCTTCTGGTTTCTCCAAGCCGATCGCAGCAGCCTGTGGAGCCACTCCAGCACCTTGGGACATTTCTTGTAAAGCTGGTAAGGTATTCCGTTTGGCCCTGGTGATGATTTGGCTCTGGCTTTGTCGACCACCTTCTTGATTTCCGCCAACGTTGGAGGCTTGCCATTGAACTGTTCCTCAGGGTTGGTTGGCCACACCAGACCTTGAATGTCGAGTGGTGCTTTGCTCTGTGGGTCAGAGTATGTTTTCCTCAGATGCTGCTCAAGAACTCCTTTGTCCACACTTAGGGTCCCAGATTTTGGCTGCTCAAACAGTGTTCTGGCAAACTGGAAGAGGTCTCTGAAGAAGCGCTCTTGTGTCTTCTTCTTTTTGCTCTTCCTCTTCCTCGCAGATTCCGCTTTGCTGAGGGCGCTGTGTTTTTCTTTCAGGTCTTTCCACAGTTTTTCCAAGCCTTGTTTTTCAGCTGGCAGTGCGGTCTTCATTTGCATCTTGAGGTTTTTTCTTTTGGACCCTGATCTTGTCCATCTTTTCTTGGCGTCTGGATTTCTTTGGAGGTGTTTTCTCTTTGGGTAGTTTTGCTCCATAGGCGTCTCTACATGTGGCATACACAATGTCCCCATATGTGGCTAGTTTGTGTTCCAGGGTGCTTTTCCCTATCAGTGCATCGAGTCTTTGGACGATTTTTGCATCCAGTTTCTCCCAATCTTCAGTTTCGTTTGCTCGTGGCAGGTTGAGTTTCAGGCGCCTGGCATCGAGGGCCTGTGCAAATTCCTCATCTGAACCAACAGCGTGGATGTCCTTGGCACTGTGTTTTTATCTGAAGCCTTTTTGTATTGAATTTAGAAACAAAAGTATTTTTAGACTCTGGCAACGAATATCCTTGACTGTGACAGAAGCTGTGAATGACTGATAATAATTAATTGCGTTGATTATGTCATGAATTGTTTCATCAGTCATTGCATAGTGTAATGTGATAATCTCATGAATTGGTTTTAGTCATTGCATAAAATGTGTTATTCATTCTGTTCCAGGTTGGCTTGCATTTATATTGTAAGCTCTAAAAATGACACTTTCACTCGGTATGGTTGTGGTTTTCCCCCCTCTTTAATTACTTGCAAAATGTTTGTTTTATTGACAGTATTGAATCACTAGGGTATACATTATGATTTTCTATTTATTAGGAGTATATGGACTATATCATTTGCACCATGAAACTGTGCATGTCCTAGGTTTTATGTTAGTGCATTGCATTCATGATTTGTATATGATTACTCAAGGGATGGCTCATGAGACTTCTGATCTAAGGATACAGTGTGGATTTTCTTACTTTTAAGTGTGGTCCTAATGTAATTATTTGGAAAGAACGATGCTTGATGTTAGTAATTCAAACCAAACGGATATTCCACTACTTCTTCTAGCTTAAAGTTGCTGACCTGCCAGTGGATGATGTTCAATGCAGCAGCAGACCTTGTCTGGGCAGTGCCATCTGAAAGCTGGATCCAGTCTTATAAGACAGCATTTCTTCCTCCTACTATTTTGTGAGTATATATTTATGTCTTGTGTGCCTGAGAGAGCAGAAAATTAACGGAAGCATTGGATAATGCCAAGATCATGGGTGTTGTCTCAGCACTGTATTGCTGTCAGTTCTTCACTGTGACAGCAGCTGTCAGTGACATTCTCAGATCTTTCTATACACGTACAGGTCGACTAGTCTTTCCCTGTGTTTGTGCGATGTTTCTGGCTGCACAATAATTGCTCATGTTTATCAGTGTGCTAATGTAGCATTTTGGTCAGTCCCCCCCCCCCCTTTTTTTTTTTTTTTTTTGTTAAAGAGAATTTCTGTCATGCATCTGATCTTGTCTGAAAATCAGCAATGTTAATGAATTCAATTTGAATATCTGAAATTATATGTAGAAAGCAAAAAAAACACAAACAAACAGAGAAACAAAAGTTTATGCATTGCTGTACACTCAGATGGTGTTCCCCAGTGTTTGGTAGCACATTCTGACTGGCGTATGCTGCTGCCCGTATGGGAACTGTATGTAAACAAATAGTTAATAATTGTCTTTTGAGTGTGCCATTAGTTACTTTTCAGCCATTGCACCGAGTTGTGAAATAGTTTTCGTAGTTACCAATTTTTCTTTTGAATAACAATAGCATTGAAATTATTTAGAGTTAAAAGTGTTTTCGGAAGAAACACTGGGATGTACATAACAATTTTCTGTTTTAAAGGAATATGTGGGCTGTATTTTATATGAAATTGTGCTTTGCCTCGGTCTCTAATGCCACAGGCGACGCTGCTCGGGTCGAGCAGTCAGCCCGGACAGATAATTAAATCTTAGGTCAGATACACTTTAATGTTGTACAGTGATGATGATAATCTGCCTACAACTGATGTTTTAATGTTTTACAGTGATGATGACAATCTGTCTACAACTGATGTGTAATGTTATACAGTGATGACGACAATCTTTCTACACCTGATGTTTTACAGTGATGATGACAATCTGCGCACAACTGTTGTTTAATGTTTTACAGTGATGATGAGAATCTGCGCACAACTGTTGTTTAATGTTTTACAGTGATGATGACAATCTGCCCACAACTGTTGTATAATGTTTTTACAAGTGATGATGACAATCTTTCTACAACTGATGTTTAATGTTTTTACAGTGATGATGACAATCTGCCCACAACTGATGTTTAATTAATGTTTTACAGTGATGATGACAATCTGCCTACAACTGATGTGTAATGTTTTACAGTGATGATGACAATCTGCCTACAACTGATGTTCAATGTTTTACAGTGATGATGACAATCTGCCTACAACTGATGTGTAATGTTTTACAGTGATGATGACAATCTGTCTACAACTGATGTGTAATGTTTTACAGTGATGATGACAATCTGCCTACAACTGATGTTTAATGTTTTACAGTGATGATGACAATCTGCCCACAACTGATGTTTAATGTTTTACAGTGATGATGACAATCTGCCTACAACTGATGTTTAATTAATCTTTTTACAGTGATGATGACAATCTGCCTACAACTGATGTTTAATGTTTTTACAGTGATGATGACAATCTGCCCACAACTGATGTTTAATTGATGTCTTTACAGTGATGATGACAATCTGCCTACAACTGATGTTTAACGTTTTACAGTGATGATGACAATCTGCCTGCCTACAACTGTTGTTTAATGCAGTAAGGAACCTCTTCTGAGCAACATTCTGAGAAAGCTGGATCTGGTGTTATGAAGGAGCACTTCGTCTTACTATCATGTGTTTAGAGGTAAGGAGGGGATGGGGTGTGTGCAAATGAACAGAAAATGTGTCAACTTTGACAGAAGCTTTGGATGACACCAAGATCATGTGTGTTGTCATAGTGCTATAGTGCAGCCAATTCTTGACTGTGACAGAAGCTGTGAATGTCTTTGATAATAATTAATTGCGTTGATTATGTCATGAATTGTTTTCATCATTCATTGCATAGTGTAATGTGATAATCTCATGAACTGGTTTTAGTCATTGCATAAAATGTGTTACTCATTCTGTTTCAGGTTGGCTTGCATTTATATTGTAAGCTCTAAAAATGACACTTTCACTCGGTATGCATGTGGTTTTCCCCCTCTTTAATTACTTGCAAAATGTTTGTTTTACTGACAGTATTGAATCACTAGGGTGTACATTATGATTTTCTATTTATTAGGAGTATATGGACTACATGATTTGCACCACGAATCTGTGCATGTCCTACTATATAATTTGAAGATTGGTGGTAAAGACCGAAACAAAAAGGGGGGTCAAAGAGAAAACAAAAACAATACACAACGTTTCGACTCTTAGAGCCTTTTTCAAGTGAGGACACAGGAATTGTTTCAACAAATTTGAAGAAATTTGGAGAAAAAAAAATTGAAATTTTTTTTTGAAAACGCACACACACACACACACACACACACACACACACACACACACACACACACACACACACACACACATACACACACACACACACACACACACACACACACACACACACACACACACACATGTGCGCTCCCCGCCCTCCCAGCATCACCCACCCCCACACACCTACCATTATAGAGAGGGAGGGGGGGGAAGGGTGGGGGGAGAAGCACGTTTATAACTCATAAAGATATGCATACCTTAGGGTGTCTCGGCATATATACGATATATACATGCACAACCGCAAACAATTTTTTCAACCTCAAAAAACTTTTTGAAAAACAACAAGGGTAGGGTAGTGCTGAAGACCACAAACAAGCTATGTACCCTATCCCAGCTGCCGGCATGTTGGGCAAAAAAAAAAAAAAAAAAAAATTTCAGGCAGTCCACATTGTATACCTAAAATGACGACTCCATCACCTCAGTCCTTGATGTTCAGTCCATGGGGAGTGAGCGTCCCTAGCCTAGAGATCAGAGATGATTCAAGGAATTTACGGTGTATGGCATCTGAGTGGTTTTGGTGAGCAGCAGAGACTGACATATGAAACACGTTATGTCCAGGGCTATTGAAATGTGTACCTATGGGGGTGTCCTTATTCAGGTTGACAGCCTGGAGGTGTTCCCTGAATCTTATCATCCAGGGTACGGTAGGTCTCACCACAGCAGAGTTTGGAACAGAGGCTGCATGAAAGAATGTACACAAGGTTGGAAGATCGGCAAGTGAAGGGGGATCTGATGGTGAAACTTTTGCCTGATGGGCCCCTGACGGTGTTAGTGGTTGTATTTAAAAAGGGGCAGGTTTTGCATCGAGGTTCGTTGCAGCGGTGGTTTCCTGGTGGAGAGCTGCTCGGTGAGTCTTTGTAAGTGGCTCGTACTAGATGATCCCTGAGGTTGGTGTCACGCAGGTATGCCACTAGTGGAGGTTTGTCGAAGGTGGACTTGAGTTTGGGGTCTTTTTGCAGGATGTCAAAGTTTTTCACAATGATGTTTTTAACTGGGAGGTTGTGTGGGTGGTAGGTCAGAGTAAGGACTGGTCGGTCTGACTGATCTTTGTTCTGAGTTGGGGTCATGGCCTGACTTCTGGGGGTGCGAAGGGTACGATTGGCGGCATCGATGATGACTGCTTCAGGGTATCCTCGCCTTCTGAAGAAGGAACACATCCAGTTGACCTGCAGTTTGAAGTCATCGTCATTGCTGCACAGTCTTCTGAGGCGACAGAATTGAGAGTAAGGGATACTCTTCTTGGTAGACTGTGGGTGGCTGGATGTGAACTTGAGGTAAGAATGTGAATCAGTTTCTTTGTAGAACACTAATGTTTTCAGTTGATCTGTGCTGGTGATGGACACTTGAATGTCTAGAAAAGATACAGTTGTTTCAGAGATGGTGTAGGTGAATTTCAGGGCTGGGTAGAATGAAGACACAAAGTGTATGAAATCTAGAAGTTCGGCCTTGGTGCTTGTGGTGATACCTATGATGTCAATGAAGCGTCTGAAGAATGGAGGGATGCATCCAGGATATGAAGAGAGTATCTGCTCCTCGATGAAACCCATAAAGAGGCATGCGTAACTCGGCCCCATCTTGGTGCCCATAGCCACCCCTCGAGTTTGGACGAAGAGGCAATCACCAAAACAGAAACTGTTCAGTGTCAGGACCAACTCTGCCAGCCTTAGGATGGTTGTGATGTCAGTGTCAAAGGTGCTGTTCTTCAGAAAGTGTTTTATGGCCTGCATTGTTTTTGTTTTCTCTTTGACCCCCTTTTTGTTTCGGTCTTTACCACCAATCTTCAAATTATATAGTTGTTCTGAAAAAGACCCAGTCAAGTGTTATCAATTTTTTGTGCATGTCCTAGGTTTTGTGTTAGTGCATTGTATTCATCATTTTTATATGATTACTCAAGGGATAGCTCATCAGACTTCTGATCTAAGGATACAGTGTGGATTTTCTTACTTTTAAGTGTGGTCCTAATGTAATTATTTGGAAAGAACGATGCTTGATGTTAGCAATTCAAACCAAACGGAAATTCCACTTCTTCTTCTAGCTTAAAACTGCTGACCTGCCTGTGGATGATGTTCAATGCAGCAGCAGACCTTGTCTGGGCAGTGCCATCTGAAAGCTGGATCCAGTCTTATAAGACAGCATTTCTTCCTCCTACTATTTTGTGAGTATATATTTATGTCTTGTGTGCCTGAGAGAGCAGAAAATTAACGGAAGCATTGGATAATGCCAAGATCATGGATGTTGTCTCAGCACTGTATTGCTGTCAGTTCTTCACTGTGACAGCAGCTGGCAGTGACATTCTCAGATCTTTCTATACACGTACAGGTCGACTAGTCTTTCCCTGTGTCTGTGCAATGTTTCTGGCTGCACAACAATTGCTTATGTTTATCAGTGTGCTAATGTAGAATTTTTATCAGTCCCCCCCCCCCCTCCTTTTTTTTTTTTTTTTTTTTTGGTAAAAGAGAATTTCTATCATGGATCTGATCTTGTCTGAAAATCAGCAGTGTTAATAGATTTAATATGAATATCTGAAATTAGTTGTAGAAAGCAAAAACACAAACAAACAAAAAAAGTTTATGCATTGCTGTACACTCAGATGGTGTTGCCCATGTTTGGTAGCACATTCTGACTGGCGTATGCTGCTGTCCGTATGGGAACTGTATGTAAACAAATAGTTAATAATTGTGTGTTGAGTATGTCATTAGTTATTTTTCAGCCATTGCACAGAGTTGTGTAATAGTTTTCTTAGATACCAATTTTTCTTATGAATAACAATAGGATTGAAATTATTTAGAGTTAAAAGTGTTTTCAGAAGAAACACTGGGATGTACATAACAATTTTCTGTTTTAAAGGAATATATGGGCACGCACGCACACACACACACACACACACACACACACACACACACACACACACACACACACACACACACACACACATTTCCAGTCTTTCCGATCTGTTGCAAGATTTCCCCAGAATTTTATTTCTTGATTTATCAGAGGAAAAAGAACGGACGCACACATGCAAAGTGAGAGAGAGAGAGTGTGTGTGTGCATGTGCCGGGTGTATGTGTTAATGCGCGCACTTGTACATAGATTTCTTTCTGACTTTTCCCGTACTTGAAAAGAGGTCTAAATGTGCTAATAATGGTGTTTGGACGCATCGGGCCGTGGACGCGTCGGACCGTGGACGTATCGGGCTTGGACGCATCGGACCGTGGACGCATCGGACCGTGGACGGATCGGACCGTGGACGCATCGGGCCTTGGACGTATCGGGCCTTGGACGTATCGGGCCTTGGACGTATCGGGCTTGGACGTATCGGACCGTGGACGGATCGGACCGTGGACGTATCGGACTTGGACGCATCGGACTTGGACGCATCGGACCGTGGACGGATCGGACCGTGGACGCATCGGGCGTTGGACATATCGGGCCTTGGACGCATCGGGCCGTGGACGTATGGAGCTGACCCCCTCTCACACGTGTAAGTTAATGGAAAGAATTGTTTTAAGTAGGCTTGTATATCACTGTGAGAAACGCGGTATAATTCCAGCTACACAAGCAGGCTTTAGAAAAGGCAGATCAGCAATAGACCATATGGTAAAATTGACGACTCGCGTAAAACAACAATTTGCACGAAGAAAAAATGCCCTCGCCACTTTCTTTGATGTCAGAAAAGCGTATGATCATGTTTGGCATGAGAGACTTTTATATAAACTGAAAACCATTGGTCTTTCTGGTCACGTATATAACTATATCAAAGCATTTCTGACCAATAGAAATATAGTAAAAAGATACAAAATGGTTATTCCAGCAAGAGATATTTACAAATGGGGATTCCTCAGGGATCGGTCATCGCTCCGCTACTTTTTAATATTCTGATACGCGATCTCCTAAAGCATTTATCTGAAAACTGCTCCTTGGTGCAATATGCTGACAATATTTGCATGTGGATGAACGTTACTTTAAAGAAGAAAACTTCAGTCAGTTCTTTCAATTTCATTTAAAAAAAAACATATCAGCGAGACATAGATAATATAGCAATATTCATGTTTGAAAACAGCGTTAGTTTATCAGCAGAAAAAACCCACATGATGCTGTTTGATGCTGGTGGAAGTATTTGCAATATTCCTACTTTTAAGGTAGATAACAGTGTACTGAATTATGTCACCGAGATAAAATTTTTAGGAGTAAATATTACCTCTAAATTAACTTGGAACAACCATATTGAATATATTATCAACGAAGCCAGCAAATCTCTTAATCTTCTTAAAGTGATCAGTAAACAAAATTGGGGCGCAGATACACAAACTTTAGTACACCTTTCGACATCTCTAGTAAGATCAAAATTATCATACGCACAAGAAGTGTTCTTCAGCGCACCAAACTATTTACTCAAAAAGTTGCAAAGCACAGACTGCAAGGCATTTAGACTCGCACTAGGCGTCCCATTTCATGCCAGTGCATCAGGAACGTATTACGAAGCCGGAGTTCTGCCCCTTGACGACTATAGAAACTTGTCCTATGCTAAATTCATCCTACGTTGCTCAGCTGTTCAGAACTCAAGCCAAGATGAATTAGCTTTATGATCATATTTCCATTTCCCGAAGCGAGCTAGATCTATTAAATCTAATACAACTATAATGACATATTCCTCAAAATTATTGAAAGACGCTGCGATTGATCCCAAGAATATTGCTGATCGTTTTCATGTATCCCCGATTCCAAATGGGGAATTGCACACCGCATGTTTTGATTATAAATATACTGATCTACAAAAGAACATTAACAATAATATATTGTCCCTCTTGCCAAATCTCATATCGATAGTAATTATTCACATCACCTTAAAGTTTTCACCGATGGATCACTGTTAAATTAAAAAGCTGGAAGTGGTTTTGTTATTCCTACCCTTAAAGTTGAAAAATCTTTTCATCTCGGGAAGGGGTATTCTATCTTCACGGCTGAGCTGGCGGCAATTCTAATGGCGCTTAACTTTCTTGTTGATACTCCACTTACTATCTACAAAACACTTTTCTGTGTGGATTCGAAATATGTCCTACAAGGCCTTGAATCTATTGCTGTAAAAAAAATTGAGGTGAGGTGATTTTAGAAATAAAACATCTTGTCAGTATTCTTATAACAAGAGGTACAACAGTTGATTTTTGCTGGATACCGTCTCACCGTGGCATTTCTGGTAGTGAGTGGGCTGACCGGGCTGCCAGAAAAGGAGCACGAAAGTCCGATGAATCCATAGAAATTAACATTCCTCTCTGTTTATACGAAGGATATGGTCTCTTAAAAAAGACGTGTATTGAAAAGGTTTATGAAGCCTACAAAAACTTGGTTCTTATTAAAATACATCTACCTCACTCCAAATTGCTCTGCTGTGACAAATCCCAGTCAGCTACTTTTTCTTCTAGCAATGCAGCTAAAAGTGGAAAGATTACCTATCAATTGGCCAACACAAACGTACTTTAAAAAAAATAACCAAAAACTTGAATCCCTGTTTTACAGGCTTAAGCTAGACGCTTTCCGTACAAAATTTCGGAAAATGTAAATTGCATCTGCGGAGCAGTTGAAAGTTTCACAACCCAGCATCTTCTTTTCCACTGCGCATATTTCAAAAATGAAAATCCTGACTGCCTGCAACTTGATGGCACGTGTATTTTCCAGAACTTACCAGGTCTTGTTTCTTTTGTTAATTCCTTGATGATTAGTCCAATGGGC
>JAMYXO010000622.1:0-25000 GCA_033310375.1 Conus canariensis | reverse complement strand
CGTCAGCTGGTATCGAAAACCAATTCGCTTCTCTGATTTCAAGTACAACAGATCGCAAGACTTTATGTGCCATAATCCCGAGGATCTCGTTGACAATATCATGTGACAGATATTTTGAACCTGGGTTTGTTTTTCCTTGCAGCCCTCTCCAAAGCAGATCTTGAGCAGCTATTGAAGGTTGCTTTCCTGCTCGTCAGGTCCACGGAGAGGCAGACCCGGACACAGGAGAAAATGAAGGCTCTTTAGTTCGTTCATCAGGCTTTGCAGGTGTTTCTTTTGTTCTGTTTCATGCTGACACGTCACTGGAGCATACACTGACGTTGTAGACTGCCTACATTTTACGTCATACACGGCTGCTCCATGTGAAGATGATTTTTCGTGGCTTGAGAACTTTTCCAGTGCTTTCTTCCGGTTGTCAAAACCGCTCCATACAAACGCTGCATCAGGTTTGCAGCCTTGATGATTAGCCCTTGTGCAGAAGAAACAATATACCTTATTGTCTGTTGTGCCTAGGTGAAGCCAAGGGTATTGCTGGAACCATGATCTTTGGAAATAGCGGGGCCTTCCTGAACTTACCCTGGTCAGTTTGGAGAGGACTGTATCGCTCTGTGGCTGAAAGGGGTTGACTGCGTCCTTGTAGCACACAGTAGACTGACATTTTGGTTTTCTTACAGTAGCAGGTCGGTCAATGTCAACACGAGCAGACTGCACAGGTCGGCTGGCGTTGAGGAGACTGCATGATTGATGCACCTTCTGTAGGAGATAAGGAAACACTTTCTTCCTCCTTTTCTTCATCATTTACACTGTCCCTGGTTTGATGAAGTGTTAGGCTCACAAAATGTTCCTCGCAATTTGCCCTATAAGGACAGGTGGAAGGGATGATTCACTGTCTCCAGCCAAGATCTTATTCATCATGTAGCCTATCCTGGAGCTCTCTTGCCGACTTGTTACGATGTGTATGTCCCTACCAATCATTCTCGCCGTAGCTTGCACTACAATAGCATCAGCATATATGCCATTCTTGGCAATGTTGGTCTAGCACTGGGGCAGTAATGTGTGGCCAAAGTGGGTCAGCTGCAGAGAGGTCCCAAGAAATATGTTGTCATCTTTCCTGGCGAGTTTGACAACGAAGTATGAACACGGTATTGTACCATCAAACCTCTCTCTCTCTCTCTCCTTCTCTCTCTCTCGCTCTCCTTCCTCTCTCAGATCTTTTTGGGAGTGCTCAATATTAGGGGGGCAGTATATAAGGGCTGCCCCCCCCCCCAATATTTTTCTGGAGGGGGGCATGGCCCCCCCCCCCCCCCCCCCCCCCCCCCCCTGCTTCCGCCGCCTGTGCACACACACACACACACACACACACACACACACAACACACACACAAAACCCAGAGAGAGATCAGCCCCGGAACGGATCCCCGTGAATGTCATGAGATACAGAGGAGACCCAAAACTGGAGTGAACACCGTTGTTGCAATTGAGGGAACAAAACCATGATCCAGAGCCGAGAGCCCTTTCTGTGCATCGTGACTTTTGGACAGCTTTTTTCCGTGACTTTCTTTGCGTTTTCAGCACCCGGGGTTCTGCTTCCAGGATGATTTACCAACTTCCAGTAAGTGTTGAGTTATCAGATATTCATCTCCTTTCCCCCTTCACACGCCTCTCCGGTCAGAATCCGTGTCATTTAGTGTCATTGGAAGTCACAAACTATAATGTGGTTTAAGTACGCAGTTTTTGATGTAAATGTGAGAAAAAACACCCCAATGAGGACAGGTTTCTTTTTGTTCTCGATTCCTTAGCCTCAGTAATCGACAAAATATTGATATTTCTGTGGTGACAGTGTGTTTACTGGCATGTTAGAGCATTTAAAATATTTTCAGTTACATAAAATCATCTTTGCACAAATACTCTTTTCTGCCGGAAAAATTTTGGGGGGGAAGAAAAGGGGCCGCCCCCCCCCAAAAAAATTTTCGGAGGGGGCATCCCCCCCCCCCCAGTTCCCCCGCCGGCAACAAAAAACAAAAAAATACCAAAAACAAAAAAAAAAAGAGAGATAAGCCCGAAGGACCCCGTAAAAAAATTCAAAATAAGGGGGGAAAACCAAACTGGGGGAACCCGGTTGAATTAAGGGAAAACAAAACCAAAACCCCGGGACCCGGAGGGGCCCCGGCGGGCGGCCCGGGGACGCCCCTATTTTCGGGGGGGCGGGGGAGGGCGGGCCAAAGGAACCAACCCGGGAAGGGAGGGGGGGGGAATTTTAAACCCCCTTACCCACCCCGGGGCCCCGGGGCGGGGACCCGTGAAAGGAGGGAAGGAAAGTATTTTAACATAATTTTAAGTACCGGAAATGAAAAGGGGAAAAAACCCCCTCGGCTTTCCCCCCCTTTTGGGCCATCCCCCTTTCAAAAAATTTTAAAACCTGTTACATGTTTTATCTGTTTGGCTTTTTAAATATTTTTCATTACATTTCCTTTCCCCTCCCCCCCCCCCCCCCCAAACCCTTCGGGTTTCCCCAAGATAAACCCCCCCCCTATCTTTTTTTCCCCGGGGGCGTTAAAAAAAAAAAGGGAAATTGCCCGCCATTTCCATGACAAATTGCCTTTCAACCCCCCCAATGGGGAACCCCCGGTAAAGGGCCCTTGGCCCCCCCGGGCCCACGTCTTTTCCCGGAGAAATTTTTTTAAAAAAGTTTCCCCTGTTGGTGTGTTTTTACCTTTTGCCCCGGGCCCAGCCCCCCTGGGGCGTGGTCCCCCCTTTTTTTTTTCCCCCCCCCGGCCCACCTCCACCAAAACAAAATTGGTTTTTTGGGGTTTTAAAAAAAATGGTTTTGGTTGTTTTGTTGTGTGTTGTTGTTTGTTGTTGGTGTTGTGTTTTAACTTTGGTTTGCTCTTTGTGTTTTGTTGGATTTTCTTCCGGGGGGTTTAAAATTGGGAAAAGCCAATTTTACCCCCCCCCCGGCCAAAATCCCGGGGGTTTCGGTGCCTTTGGGGCCCTTTAACCCCCAAACCTTGGGGGATGGGAAAGGGGGGGAAAGGGGGGGGGGGGGAGGGGGGGGGGGGGGAGGGAAAGGAGGGGGGGGGGGAGGGAAGAAGGAATTTCCCACCCGGCCCGGGGAACACTTTTACCGGAACCCGGGGGAATTTTAGGGAAAGAATCCCCCCCCCCCTCCCCCCCCCCCCCCCCCCCCCGCCCCCCCCTTTTTAAAACCCCACCCCCCCCAACCCCCCATTTGTTTAAAACCCGGGGGGCTCCTGCCCCCGGGTTTAGCTTGCCCCGGTACCTCCCGGTTCCCCCCCCCCCCCCCCCCCCCCCCCACCCCTTTCCCCCCCCCGGGCCCCCCAAAACCCCCTCCCCTCCCCCTCTTTTTTCCCCTTTTCCCCCAAATTTACCCTTTTCCCCCCCCAAAAAATTTTCCCCCCCAAAAACCCTGAACCCCACCCCCCTTCCCTTGAAAAAATTAAAATTAAACCAAAAATCCCACCCTTACTAACCGAAAACCAAGGCTTCCCAAAAATTCCCTTTCTTGCTATAAAAAAAAAACCCCAGTATAAAAATTTGAACCCCTTTTTTTTTTTTTTTTTTTCCCCCCCTTGCTCCCCCCTTTGGGGTTTTAAAATTTTTTTTTTTTTGGGTTTGGGGGTTTTGGTGTTTTTTTTAAAAACCCAAAAAAAGGGGGGGTTTTTTTTTGGGGGGGGTTTTTTTTGGGGTTTGGGGAAACAAACTTAAAAATTTCAAAAAATTTGGGGGGGAAAAAAATTCAAAAAAGGGGGAAAACCTAAACATCTAAAATCATTTCAAAAAAATTAAAAACCCGGGGGACAAAAAACCAAACAACCCCCCTCCCCCTTCCCCCCCCAAAAAAACCCCCCCCCCCGTTTCCCCGGTTTTTTAAAAAACCCAACAAAAAAAAACAAAACAAAATCCCCCCGGGGGGGGGGAAAAATAAAAATCCCACCCCCAAAACCCAAAACCCCCCCCCAAAAAAATTCCAAACCAAAAAACCCCCACCCAAAAAAAGGGGAAAAAAAAAACCCCAAACAAAAAAGGGGAAAAAAAACAAAAAAAAGTTTTCCATAAACCATTTAAAAAAAAACCCAAAAAAAACAAAAAAGCTTAAACCCCCCACAATTTTTGATCCCCCCCAACCTAATCACCAGAAGATCCCAAATGGTCCTACAGACTCCTTTTTTTTGTTTTGTTTTTTTAAAAGGAACTGTGTTTCCAGTCTTTTTTTTTGGGCTGGGGTTTGGGGGCCCCACAACGAAAATGCCCATTTAAAGAGGTTTTTAAAATTTAAAAAATGCATTTCAAACCCCCACCCCAAACACACATCCCACCCCCACGAAACGCAGCATACCGGGGCCCCGCGCGCACGCTCGCACACCCCCACACACACCCAAACACCCCACCCCCACACACACACCCACACACACACCCCACACCCCCCACACACACAGCTGTGACCCTGACGAGGGTTCTTTCCTTTTTGTCTGGGGCTCCCCCAACCGAAAAGTAATTTTTGGGGTGTTTCCCCCGTGTTGAAATTGGTTTTTTAAAGGTCGACCCCAGTCCCCATTGTTTTGGGGGAAAAAGGACGTTCGGGCCCATGAAACGATTGCCTTTCTTTTTTTTTTTTTCCCGTTGTTGCCGGGGAAAGTCCCCACATGCCCAAAGGAAAGGGGAAAACTACATAAAAAAAAAAAATTAAAAGGGGGGGCACAAGTCACCCCCCCGGGTTTTGGGACCATTGCCCCTTCGTTCCAGGGGTTTGGATGTTGATTTTGGTTCACCCCAATGCTCAATGTTTGGGGCCCAAGCTGCTGCCCCTTTTGGGCCCTTTTTGATTTAACGGGCTGCAGTATTTTAAACTGATTTTCTTTTTCTTTTTTTAGTGCCCCCCAATCACCCATGTTGATTTTTCTGACACTTTTTTTTGTGTTGCCCTTTTTTTCTTTCCCGCCTTTAAAAAAAGGCACCCAAATACTCCAATTTTGGGGGAAAGGTGCATGTTGCGTAATGGTTTTTCTTTCCATACCAACACCCCCCCAAACCGGGCTTCTCCCCCCGGGAAAGTTGGTTGATGGGTTTGTTTCGTGTTTTGAAAAGATTTTGGTGCGTGTCCCTTTTTCACCCCCCCCAAAAACCCCCGGTTTTAATAGCCCCCCATTCGAAGGGATTTGTGGGGGGGGAAATGGGGCAAAACCCCAAAAAAATTATCTCCCGGTACCGAAACGGCCCGGCGGAGATGGCCCCCCCCGAAACCCCAAAGGGATTCAAAGCCCCGATGCTTTTTCCCCCAACCCAAAAGTTTTCCGGGGGCCCCCCACGGGGTCCTCCCTTTCCTTTTTTTCGCCCCTTCTGAAAAGGGGAAGAGGGGGGGGAAACGGGGCCCCGGGCAAAAAAAATTTTGGTCTCTTTTTAGCCGGTTTGGTAGACCCAGTTGCCCTTCAGAAAGCCTGTACCATGATACTCATGGTACGTTGCCTTTTTCTCATCCAGCCCCCACCCCATTAAAAATAATTTTGAATCGATTTGCCGCTTTTGGAGGGTTCACCCCTGTTTGGTGGTCAGGGGTGCCAGGATGGGGGGGCGGTAACAGGGGGTTCCCTTTTTTGGGTAGATCCAATATCTAAAAGTAAAGGGACCCCTGCAACCGGGCCCCCAGGGGCCCAACGGGGGGGTTTTTGGCCCCATGGGTTTTTCCATAAATGAAAAGCCATAACCTATTTCCAGACTAGCCCCCCGGTGACAAAAATTGGATGAATGTTTTTTCAAGAAGGGAAAGGGTTTGGCATTTCGAAGCCGGACGGTCTTTCGAAGACCCCATGGGGGAAAGGGAAAGGAAAAATTTTACTTTTGAGGGACCGTTTTGTATTCCTGCTCGATCTCGTCCAGCGCTTTCCCCGCCATGAGGTGGGATGCCCCTTGGGGGTTTACACACCCTTTCCCCCTAAAATTAAAAAAGGGGTAAATTTTTTTTCCCTTCTTGGTTTTTTATACGGTTAACTTTTAAATGTTCTGTGTCTGTTGATAGTAAATGCCCCTTGGGGTTCCCCAAAAGCCCCCCACTTTATTCAACTAAGGTAAAATTTTCCCTTCTTGGTTTATACTTTTAACATTAAAAAACTAAGGAAATTTTTCCTTTTTGGGGTTTTTCGTTAACTTTTAAAGTTTTGTGTCTGTTGATGCAAACCACACTTTTTAAAGTGGAAGATAAAGTGTCGTCCTCAGGAAAATTTCAAGGGGGAATTTTTTTTTAGAACACTAAACAGTAATCGAAGAACGCCTTTTTTTTTCAAAAAAATTTTTAAATCCACCGAACCTTCTTTTTTTCCTAACGACCCGGGTTTTTCATTCAAAAGGTAAGTAGGTTTCCCCAAAAGCGCCCCCTTTTTTTTTTTAAAAAAAAAAAAAGAAAAATGCGACAAACCCCCTGTTGGCCCCGGGGAAGCAAAATTTGGAAAAACCGGGGGGAACGCGAGTACACAAAAAAAAGGGGGGAAAAAAATTTTTCCGCCCCCCCAATTTTTGAAAAGATGTCTGACATTTTTCCCAGCTCAGCCCTTTTCTGATGTTTTTGATTACTGAACCCCCTTTTCCCAAACTCAACCCCTTATAAAGCCTGGGGCCCTCCCAAACATAAAGTCCTCAAAACCCTTAAAAGGCCCCTTGCCCCTGAAATTTTCCCCAAACCCCTTATTTATGATTTAATTAAATTTCCTCTCTTGAGGGCGGGGTTTATGCCCCTTCTGATTGGAGATATAAAAAACGTTGCCCCCCCAATATTCAAAAAGGGGAGAACACAAAACCCCATCTAACTACCCCCATCTCTCTGACCTCTACCCCCCTGAAAAGCCCCCGGGGAAACACGTCACCCGTCACCCGCTGCCCCAATTTTCCTCCTTAGAACCCCAACGAAATCTTATGTCCCAAACAACCCCCGGCCTTTTCGCAAGTTTTCGGTGCTTTTAAAAAAACAACACTTAATTTTCCCAGAACTTTTTTGGAATCTAGAAAAAGGAAACCAGGCAGATTTTTTGTCCCCCCATTAGGGAAATTTTTTTGCGAAAGCCTTCGATAGGGGGAACCACACCCCCCTTTATCCAAAAACCCTTTGAAAAAAATTTTTTGGTTGTCCGGGAAAAAAAAAACCCCTAACAAATGGATAGGACCCATTTTTGGGAAAGACCCGGCAAAAATTTTCGGTGGTATTTGGATGGCCGGGCCAGTTTTTCCACCCCGGGTTTCCAGTGGCGTTGGGGCCCCCCACAAGGCTCGGTTTTTAGGGCGGGGGCGTTTTTTTCTTGGCTCCCAATTAATGACTTCCGGGGAAGAACTCTCTCCTTGACACCCCTTATGGGGCTGAGCCCACAGCGGGTCTACCGTTTAAAAAGGCCCTTTAAAAAAAAACCAAACCCAAAGCTTCCCTTCAGGAAAAAACCCCAAAAAGGGTTAGAAAAAATGGGGAGCACAGCGGGGACAGGGCCCTTTCCATCCGGGAAAAAATGTATTTTCCCCCAGTTACAAAATCTCTTCCCCCCCTGAAAAAACCCCCGGGACTACACCCCCCAAAACCCAAAATTCTAAAAAAAAAAAACCTTCTCTACCCCCAAGGGGCCCTAGGCGTTACCATCACAAGGGGACCTAAGCTGGGCCCCTGCACTTTCAACGCCTTTTCTGGGGGCTAAAGGGGGGCCTAACAAGAACCCCTCGGCTTCCTTAGAAGAAACCTGAAGCCCCCAGTGCGCCCCCCAAAAAAAAAAACAGCCAAATAAAGATTTTGTCCCCCCCCCGCTTTTTTGGAGTCCCGCGTGACTGTAGGGGCCCCCGCATCCCCCAAAGGGCAAAACCCCAATAAGTTTTGGAAGCTGTCCCGGACGACCAGAGGGTTTTTTTGGGGTTTAAAACCCCAAAGTAAACCACAAACTCTAGTGTCACCCCCCCGGATGATCGAAAAAACCTGCAATGGCCAAAACCATCTGCAGCAGGGGCCCGTAAGGTAGCTAGGTTTTTGTCATGCTAGGGAAAAATAATGAACGGCGAGGCGACCCGTCGCCCCAAAAAAAAATTGCACCTTTCCCAAAGCCCCTCCCAGCCCAAAAAAAAAAAAAAACCCCCCCAACCCCCCCCCCCCCCCCCCCCCCCCCGGCCCCCCAGCCCCCCAAACCGGGGAATTCTGTTTTAAAACCCCCAATATCGACAAGTTTTCCTTCCCCCCAAGAACATACGTGACTGGGAAAAAAACCTCCCCTTGAAACAGCGGGGGGCCGCGGCACCTTGGACCCCTTTTTTTTTTAAAAGTCTAGGGTCCCCCAAAAAGTCAAAATTTTTGGATAATGGCCCCCTTTCCCCCCCCCCCTTCCCCCCCCCCCCCCCCCCCCCCCCCTCCCCCCCCCCCCCCCCCCCCTTTTACCCCCAAAGCTTTATTTTTGTTCTTTTTTTTTGGGGGGCCCCTGTGTTTTTAGACCAGAAGGGGGACCAGCTAGGGGGAAAGGGGCCCCCGGGGGAAAAAGTGAATTTAACATTTAGTCTCCCGGAGAACCCCACTTGGGCGGACTGGGTTTTTTTGAAATCCCATTTTAGACTTCGCTTTCTTATTTTTTTTTTTCCCTTAAAATCGAAACCCCCCACAAAAACGGCTTTTAAAAAAATAAAAAAAAAAAAAAAAAAAAAAAAAAAAAAAAAAAAAAAGTTGGGGGGATTTGTGGCCTTTTATACCCTGAAGGGAAGGAAGAAGAAAAGAAAAGAAAAAAGGGGTCGCACATGATTTTTAAAGGGTTTAAAAAACGTAGCCTTAAAATATAGGGGGGAATTTAAAATAAAAAAAGTCAATCAATATGCAGATTCAAGATTGCCCTTATAAATTTTTTTTTTTAAAAGGGAGCGCGTTTGTGGCAGTTTGATGGCCCCGGGTTGGGGGAGTTCCAAACCCTTACAGAATAGGATAAAATGAATGTAAGTGGTGCAATTTTTTGATTTCAGGTTGGAATAAGCGGGCCCGGGCCCCACCCCGGGTGCCACTTTTTTTGAGTACTAGTTTTTTCCTTTGGGATACAATTGGTTAGTCACCCTTTTGAAAAAGGTGTAAGTTTTAATAAAGGCCCCTACTCTCTTCTAAGGGTTTCCATTTTAATTTCTATGTTTTTCCTAAAAATTTTCTTTTCTCTCTAAAATTTTTCCCCTTTTATGAAAGTGCTGCTCACTTCTGAATTTTAACAAAGTTATAAATGTCCTTTAGATTTTTAAGGGGGACCCCCGGACTGGCCCCCCCCCT
This sequence comes from Conus canariensis, assembly GCA_033310375.1. NCBI lineage: Eukaryota > Metazoa > Mollusca > Gastropoda > Neogastropoda > Conidae > Conus > Conus canariensis. Next base: position 15,727 of record JAMYXO010000622.1, on the reverse strand, counting down.
CCATTTCCGGGCCCTCCCCATGTTTTTATGGGCCGTCGCCCCAAAAACCCTTTTTGGGGGCAGTCGTTGATTTTTTCCCTGTATGGGAAAACTAAGATCTTTTTTTGCTTTCTTACAAAATAAATTGTAATGTTTTTTCCCAAATTTGGAGACTACTATATCAGCCCTAAATATTTGCAGCTTTGGGTTTCCCCCTTTAAAAAATTAGTTTTTGTGAATAGGGGTTTTCGATCTAGTTGGTGAGCGTTTTTTAAAATTATCCCAACCTTGGGCACTTCTGGGGAAAAAAATTTCCCATTTTCCCAGTTTTTCTCACTTTTGGTTCTTGTAAAGCTTTTTTAGTCTTCTTGTAGAATGGGGTTCATTTTTTTGGCTTCTGTTTGTTTATATACAAAGCGGTCATCTGAAAAAAAGCCTTATACTATAGTTCCAGGAGAGAGATTTTATTATTTCATTTTAAAAATTTAAAAAAAAGGGGCCCCCAGAACATTTGGGGCCCTTTTCCCTCTAAGTGTCAACATAAGCATAAACCTGTTCGAAAATTTTTATTTGTAGCAAAAAAATTTTTCCTGTCAACTGGAAATTTTTTTCGAAAATACTAATGTTCGTTCATATTCAGGGGCGTTTGCCTTTTCCCAAAAAATTTTAAAAATTCCCGACATTCCCTTTTTATCACTTTATGAAAATTTTTAAACAAATTTTAAACTAAAGATTTGGGAAGCAAAACTGTGAAAACTTTTTTCCCTTAAAACCCAGTAAAAAAAAAATGATGTTTAAACCAAAAAAAAACTGAACTGCGATTTTTTCCCAAATTCTACACTTTTTTTTTTGAGTATTTAACCTTTTTGGGTGCGGGGACGGGTTTTTAAAATGCTGTTTTGGGGAAAACCCAAAATATGATATTATTTTTTTACAAGTACATTTTCCTGGGGGGTTTCCCCGTACGGATGAGCCAGTAATGTAGGCCAAAACCCCTGGTTTTGTGAATTGTCCTTCAAAGGGTTTGGGGTTTTGGGTTTTGGTTTGCCCCCATGGTTGATTCAAAGCAGGGGGTTTTGGGGAATGTAGGGTAGGTCTTTAAAACCCTTTTTGGGGGTGGAATAGCCCTGGGGGGTGGGCGTCACGGTCAAAATGAATGTGCGAATCAAATTGATATCCTTTTAGTTTTCCCATTTAAAGGGGAATACGGGTTTGATAGGAGAATCCCCTTTAAACTGGGCACTGAAGTCTTTTTAATGTGACTAATCACCTGGGGGAAGAGAAACCACTTTTTTTGCCCCAGGATGACGTTTGTTGTTGTTCTTTCCTGTTTAAATCTTGTTGTCTTTTTTCCCTCGAGCCTTTGTCCAAAACCCGAAGATGGGAAGAGTTTGGGAGGGAAAAACTGGGTTTTTAGAGCAGATTTCCCCTGCCATGAGGATTTTGGGGGAGTTAACCCCATTTTTTTGCGAAAGTGTAAAAACAAAAAACCAAAAAAAACCCCAATATGAGGATCTGCAGTTTTTTTTTTTTTTTTTTTTTTTGAGGAGATTTTTCCACTGTCTAACTTTCCCCTTTTTCGGCTTTGCTGTTGCTCGGGAAAAGTTTTGAGGTGAACTCATAGTTTGGGTGAAATTGTAGTCCTTGGTGAACTCAGGGAATTAAAGGCCCGGGGAAAATTGGGGGGGGCCCTTAAACTATACTTTCCAGGGTTTCCGTCCGCAAAAAGATTTTGAAAAACCCAAAAGATAGTTTTATGAGGGTTCATTCTGAAAAAATTTGTTTTTCAGGCCATCGCAAAAAGGGTAGTAAAACAACAAAATGTATTTTTTCAGAATTTAGTTAAAATAGTCCATTTTTACACATGACCAAGGATGATCTGGAAGAAAAGGGGGAAGGGGTTGGTTCTTTTCTTTTTGAACACAGTTTATTGCATGTTTGACATTGATTGACCCTTCCCCCTTTCAATTTGGGAACTGAACCCCTGGCCCCCCCTATAAAACACCCTTTTTTCAAATTTTCCCCTTTTTCCCAATGTTTCGGGTTTTTTTCCCGCCTTTCTTTTTTCTGCCCTTTTTTTCCTGTTTTTCCTTCTGTCTTCCCTTCCCTTCATCCGTTGGCCCCTGTTCTTGTTTTTTGCATTTTTTTTGTTGGGCGGCATTTGGGTTTCCTTCTTTCTCCAAAAACTCACCAAGTCATTTTTCGTGGTGTTTTTTTTTTTATTTCAGCCGGGTCCATGTTTTTTAAGCTACTTTATGACCTGGGACAAAGTCCCATATTTTCCCAATCACTTCTCCCATACTAAAAAAGTAATTTGTCCCGAAAACTCCATTACTGAAATAGATACATGGAACGTTCCCTAAAAATTTGCTTGTGCCTTTTCGGGACGGAGGCAGTATGTCCCCTTCACAAATTTCCCCCTCATTAGCCCAAGGGGACATGCCCCCTTGAACACTTCTTTTCACATTCATACAGGTGCCTTTCCTAGTGCTTCTAAACTACAGATTTTTTGAACCATGTCCCTCACTACTTTGCCTCTTCAACACGGGGAAAAAATTTGTCCTCAAAATCCCGCATGGACCCCGGGGGTCCCCTTCCTAAAAAAACTTTCCCCATCCTGAAAGATGCGAAATTAAACCCCGCCCAACTGCTTTTACAAACCAGATGGAAAAAAATCTCCTACAAATATTTTGGCTCCATTACATAAGAAACCATAAAATTTTTCATGTTCTTTTACCCCCCTCAGATGCAATGACATAATCCCTAAATAATTTTTTCCCCTTTTAGGCGGGGTAACACGAGCATCAAATGATCCCCCCCATTTTTAGTTTGCGATAACATGTACTAAATATTTGGGACCCCCTTAAAAACAATAAATGTATTACCCCTGTTTTTTACCAAATTAGATCCCAAATTCCCTTTTTACGTCAACTTTTTTTTTGGTTACTTTTTAAAAAAAGGTATTACGTACCAAACATGTTTTTTGTTGGTTGTTGTTGGCCCCTTCGTTTTTCGAAAAAGGCCCTGACTTCAATTTTTCAATGAAAGATCGCTGGTGTGGGTGCAGGGGGTGGTGGGGGCCGTTTCGGGGGAAAGGAACGCCCACATGGGGGGACACAGTGGGTGGGTGTACAGTGGAGGTGGAGGTAGCTCGGGCCCCTTGCGCGCGGCCCCTTCGTTTCTCTCAGCGTTGCTGGGTCTCTTCTTTTGATGTACATGAAACCCTTTGTCATGCGCTTCGCCAAAACTGGGCGGTAAAGGGAAAGCGATCCCGGGGTTGAGGTTGTTTTTCGGGCCTTTTGAGGACCATTTTAAAAGGCATTTCCTTGAAACTTTTTCTTCTCCCCCTCAACTTTCCCGGTTTTGCCCTGTCATTTTTCCCGTACGGGCTTTTTTTGGGCCCAGTCGACTACCCGGGCCCTTCTGATGAGGGTCCCCCCCCCAAATTGGGGTCGGTTTTTAAAGGGAGAGTGTGATCTGGGGTTTGCTGGCCCTTTCCAAGCCCTCGTGTCTGGGCCCTTTTGTCCTGCCATTTGATGGGGAAAGGAGTCTGGGGGGAACGCTGGGGTAAAAATGGTTGGCATTTTGGGCCCGTGTTTTGCTGTAGACAGTCCAGGTCTCACTGGCTAGAGGGAGGGGTTTTAGAAACCACCCCCAGGGGGTTTAAGCCCTTTCCCGGGGGGGTTTGGTGGGCTTAGTCCTCTCCGCCCCCAGCCCTTTTTCAGGGTCCCCCCAAACACAGAGGGGGCCCTTTGGGGAAACCCCTTTTCCCTGCCCCTTGACCCCGGTGATTTTTACTGCCCATGCACGCCGTATGCAGTAAAAAAGTTTTGGGGGACTTTTGTTTCCGACAGTAAAACGGGTGCAACATCCTTCGTTTCTCCCCCAAATTTCCCCCAGCCCATCCCACACGTGTGTAGGTACATGTTCGCGTTTCCCTAATGTTTTTTTCCGGGTGACCAAATTTAAACCCTCAAACCCCTAAGTGAAGTTATTTTAACCCTTTAAACGTTTTTCACTCTGTAGAAAAGGGGTTCCCAAAATTTCAAATAGTTAAAGGGGTTTGCCGCGGAACCCACAGTCGTGATCAGTTCAGTTCAGGGGTTTTAAATTTAATGTTTTTAAATCCCCCGTTTGATTTCGGGGGGGGGGGGGCCCCCCTTTTTTAAAAAAGAAAAAAAAAGTCCCCACTGACAGTTTTCCATCCACGTCAGAAACTTTCCCCCCAAAATTGATATATCCCTATTTCCCTAAGTGAAATATGGGTGGTAACAAAATTGTTTTCTTTTTAAAATAAAAAAAAAAAAGTTGGGGACCTGTGACTGCGAAAAAAACCATGGCAATTTTAGCAAAATACGAACCCCACCAAAAAAGTATTGCCCTTATCTAAAATTAGTCATCTCAATTTCCCTTTTTTCTGATCAGCGAGGTCAACGCCGCATTAAACAAAAGGGTGAAAGCCCTGGTTGTGAGTTTGTTTGTTTTTTTTTTTTAAAAAAGAGTATTATTAGCAAACCCATCCCCGCCCGGCCCAAAAACCCCCGTCTAAACGCTTTCCAAACCCCCATTCCCGGTTTGTTGTTTTTAAAACCCCCTTTTTGTCCACCCAGCAGTAAAATGGAGACCTGATTCAGGGTTAGGGGGCATTTTTAAGGCGGGAGAAGGGCCGGGGGTTAGCTCCGCCTTCCAACCTGCCCCTGCCCCCCCCCCCGTCCCCTGCATCCCTAACAGTTTCCCCTGCTTCCCCCGCTGAAAGGCTAAAAGAATTTAAACCCTTAAAATTTTTTACCCCCCCCCCCCCCCTTTTTTTTTTTTTTTTTTTTTTTCCAAAAAAAATGGGTACACCACCATACACAGCATTGATGTACACGCAGTGTTGTAAAGTGATACACACGTCTTATGTGCGAGATGAAAAAAAAGCCAAAAAACACAACAAAAACCAAAAAAACAAACCCAAAGCCGTCCGGGCCCTCCCAAAAAAGAACCTTTATAACAAAGACATGCCCAACCCCCACATCCCCCCCCAAAAAAGAGACGGCAAATGAAATTTTTTTTTTAAAACGTAATGTATATTCCAAAGAAAGCTTAAAAAAATCCCTTTTCCAAATCCCCCAAATTTCCCCCCCAAAAAATAAGAGAACCCGGGTTTAAAGGGCAGATCCGTGAACCGGGTTTCCCCGTTGGTGGGGTTTTGAAAATTTTCCCCCCTTTTTCCCCTTGGAATCGTTTGTGAGAGTGGACTTTCGTTGGGGGATTTTTTCTTTAAAGTGTTTGATTGCTTTGTGGGGGGAAAAGCTGTTTTAAATCTTTTTCCTGCACCAGACTGGGAAATTTCCTTTCCCCCCTTTTTTGTCCGCCCCGATCCGTCATTCTCTCCCCCCAGGCTTTCCCTGATGCCGTCCTTGTTCATGTTTTTTCTGATGTAGTGTAAATAGTAGTAGAAATAGTGGTTTAGTAGAAGTAGTTGTGGGTTTTTGTTGTTGTTGTTGTTGTATGTGTGTTTTGCGGGGCGCGTGGTGTGTGGTGGGTGTGTGCTTGTGTCTTTTCTCTCTCTCTCTCTGTCTGTCTCCCCCCTCTTTTTCTTTTTTTCTGTGCCCTGGTGGTGGTGTGGGGTGCGTCCCCTGCGCGCGGGGTGGGGGCGCTTGCGCGTGCGTTTGGGGGCGTGCGTGCACGCGCGCGCGGTGTGTGCGTGCCCTGTGTGTGTGTGTGGGGGTGTGTGTGGGGTTTTGATTTCCCTAGTTTACTAAAAATATTATCAATAAATTTGGGAAAAAAAAGGATCACCCGATTTACTCCTTTGGGTTTCCCCTCTAAAAACCAAAAAGGAAAAAAGCCCCCTTTTTGTACGAAAAGGGAATTTCTTTCCAATTAAAACCCCATATGTGTGTGGTGTGTTTCGTGCGCACGCGGGGGGGGCGAAAAAACCCAACCACACAAAGCGCCCCGCGCGGGCCGCGCGCGCCGCGGGCATGCCCCCTGCGCGACACACGTGTTTTTTGTGCTGCCCGGCCCACCAAAAAGCCGTGCCCTATTAATATAAAGATATCTCCCTTTTTCCCGGGTTTTGGGAACCCGGAAAAAATTTTAAAACCCGAAATGTCCATGAAGTAAAGGCCCCCAAAACAGATTCTGTGGTTATGACTGTTTTGTTGTTGTTTTTTTTTTTTTTTAAAGTCGGGTTTTCTTCCCCCCCTGTTCAATTTCTTCAATTCCAACAATCTATCATCCCCTACCTTTTTTTGGCCCGTTCCCTTTTAAAATTTCCCCCCGTTGGGAAATTTTTGCTGAAAGGTAATGGTTGCCCGGGCCCCCGGGTTTTTGGGTTGTTGACCCTAATCCCCCTTGACAGTCCGTTTCTTCGATAAAAAAGGAACCTTAAAAGAGCCCGAGAACGGGAAAAAGTAAACAACCCCACAAGTACGGGAACTTTTGCTCCCCCCTGATGAAATGACCGACGCCCCAAAAACTCCAAACCCAATGCTGCTTTTCGACCCCGGGAAAGCCTAGCAGAAAAGGGCAAAAACGAGCCCCAAGAACAAACCCCAAAGGCCCACACCCCCTAACAAAAGGATGTTCCCCAAATTGCCCCGTATCCCCGTTTAAGACCCTTTTAAAAACCCCAGCAAAAACAATGAAGAAAGAACAAAAAGCAAATCGAAATTTTTTGGAAAATAGTACGGCCTTTTTTGGCCCTTTAATAAGGGAAAAAAACAACAACAAACAAAAAAAAAAAAAAACAACAAACAAACAAGCACGGACCCAACTGTAAAAAATCCCGATAACCCCCAGTTTGTTTGGTTTGGGGAGGAAATTTGAAAAAGGGGGGAGCCCCCCGGGGGGGACAGTAAAAACGACCTTTGGGGGGGTAACTCTTGCTCCCATGAGAAGCAAATTTCACGCCCAAACTCCCAAACGAAAGTGCTTACGAAAACCCCAATCGCCCAACAGAAATGGGCAGACAGAGCAAAAGAACAAACAAGGGGAATCCCTTTAAAAAAAACAAAAAAAAAAAAAAAAAAAAAAAACGTTTTCTGAAAAACTAAAAAACAACCTTGAACCCGTATTGAATACATTCAGCGAAAAATCTTTCGTTAACGTGGGGGGAGCCATTAAGGATTTTCCCAAGGGGGGGGTAAAAAAGGTTCAATGGCAGGAGGTCAGTTCTCTGTTTTTCATATAAATAAATTTTTTATAAAAATTTATATTTTTTTTTTTTTTTTTTTTTTTTTTTTAAGCGAAAAACGGGCGAAAATTTTTGATGGGACAAAATACTTGCGTGCATTGAAAGCGTCGTAAAACAGCTTAAATTTATAACCCACAGAATTTTCGAATTGATCGGGGGGAAAAAAAAATATCATGAGCGATTTATAAACCCAAATTTTTTTTGAAAATTTTGCGTGAAAACCAAAATTCTTTGGCCTTTTTAAAATGACCTTTTGACCAAGGGTATTTAAAACAAAAAGCCCTTTTTTGGGTTTTTTTTTTTTTTGAAAAAAGGGGCCTGTTTTTATTAGTGGTAATAGAATTTTTTCCCACTTAAGGGAAAAAAAAACCGAACCCCATTTTACATTTTCCCTTTAATTTGCGGGCCCCCCTGGAAATTTTATGGAACCCATTTTTTTTGACAGGTTTTTTTCCGGGAAAAGGGTTTTCCGTAAAAGTGTTTGCCCGCTGTCCCAAAATGTTTTTCTCCCCTTTTAAAAATTTTAAACCCGGGAAAGCCCCGCCCTGGTGTGTGCGGTGTGGGTAAAAAAAGCTATATTTCATTGAGTGCACCCACACACCCACACACACCACCCCAACACCCACCACACACCCCCACCCCAAAAACACACAACCCCTTTTCTCTTTTCTCTCTTGTCTCTTTCCCCCCCCCCTCTGAATTTTCAAAAACCCCCCCCCGCGCTCCCCCCCCCCACTCTCTTTCCCCCCCCCGGGCACTCAACCCCCCCACCCCCCAACCCCCCCCACACACCAAAACACACGCCGCACGCCCCCCACAAACCCCCCCTTTCCCCCTCTGGTTTTGTTCTCCTCTTTTCCCCTTTTCCCCCCCCAACAGAAGCATGGCCTGCCTCCTTCTCTGTCCGTCCCTTGACTCTGTCTCTCTTCCTCTCCTCCTCTCTCTCTCTCTCTTTCAACAAAACACACACCCCAAAACACACACCCACACACCCACACCACCCCACACCCCAAAAATTGTGATTGGGTTTTCCCCGACGGGGACCCAAGCAAATTTTAAACGGGCCCTTTTGTCAAAACCCTTTTTATGGCGGGCGTTGGGTTCCCCGGGAAGTTTAAAGGCCTTTTGTGCGCAAGTGCCCGACCGTCCCGGGGTGCCGTATGCGCAAACCCGTCCCCCGGGTCCCCCCCCGGGTGTCCCCGGCCCCCCGGTGGGGACCAACAGGGGGGAGAAATCCACCCCCAGCTCGACCCGCAAAAACCCCCTAAATTTTCGCCCGTGTCTTCACAGAAGTTTTTCTTGTGACACGATGGGGGTTAGTTTGCTAATTGACCCCCGTGTGATAAAGATTTGAAAGGCCCTGGGGTTTATTACCCGGAGAAAAATGGCTGTGTGTGCTACCCCGCAAGAGTGGGAAGTTTGGGACCCCGGGCCAACGTGAAAATACCGCTTGGGTCGGATGCGCTGTGTTGGAAAAGTTGACCCCCGGCCCCAAAAGGGGGAAAATTGTTATTTTGTGTGGTGTTTTTGGGGGTGTGGTGGGTGTGGGGGTGTGCGGTGTGTGGGGGTGTGTGGTGGGTGTGTGTGTGGTTGTGTTGTGTTTGGGGTGTGTGTGTGTGGTGCCCTGGCCCGCCCTGTTGGGGTGTTTTGTGAGTTGGGGTGGTGCTTGCGTGGTGAAATGCGCGCGGCGCCGTTTCGCCCCCGGGGGGGGGGGTTTTGTGTGTGGTAATTTTTTGAGCCGGGGGCGCGCGCGCGTTTTGGTTGTGTGCATTGTTTTCTTTTGGGGAGCCGGAAATAGCTCAGTTGAGGCGCCCCGGGGGTGTAAAACCCTTTGGGGTCCAGGGGTTGGGGGTTTCGAACCCCCGCCCGGGGGGTTTTGGGAAAAGGGGGGTTTTTTTTCCCCCCGGGTTAAAAATTGGTTCTGACCCCCATTTTCCCAAAACCGCCTTTTGAAGGCCCCTGAACCCCAGGTTCCCTGTGTGGGAAAGCCCGCATAACAAACTTGGCCCCCCAAAAAAATCCCCCAACCCAAATTTCGGGGTTTGGGCCCGTTTGGGCCCTTGGAAAGGATGACAGGTAAAACATAGCATTTCACCCCGCGTGAGAAATGGAAAAAAATGAAAAGGAAATAAGGAAAAAGGGGTCGATATTTGGGCCCATATTGGGCTGGAAAGACCCCGGGGAAAGCCCGAATAAACGCCCGCTGGCAGCTCTTTAGTCGCCCACCCCCGGTAGGCAGCCCCTTGGTAAAAAAGTGTTTTTTTTTAAAAACGCTTAGGCTTTTGGGCCCTAGCCCAGGGAATTTGGCGCTATATAAGTATTCCAAATTTTTTTAATTTTTATTTTACAAAGCTCTTTTTTGTTCCCGTTGTGGGTTTTTGTTTTTTCGGGGGTAATTTATGGCACGCGCGGGGGGGGGCGGCGCGTGTGTGTGTGGGGGTTTGTGTGTGTGTGGGTGCGTGTGTGTGTGTTTGTGTGTGTGGTGTGGTGTGTGTAACGATGCACTGTGTGCTTTAGGGCAGCGATTCCCCGGAATTTAATTTTTTTTTTTAAATAAAAAATTTAATAATGAATTTTTTCTTGGTTAAGGAAAAAATTTTATTAATAGTAAAAAGAAAAATAGTCCCCCCGTCTTTTTGAAACCCCAAAAAGGGGAAAAAAAAAATCCCTCGTCCTCAGTCAGTCGGCCTTTAAAATCCGTCCACTTGGAAAAAGGGGGAAAAATTTCCCAAATTAAAGTAAGTTAAAAAACTGTCCATGTTTCTTTGAGCCCCCAACCCCCCCCCCGTTCAAACTGTCCCAAACCCGGGTAAAAAAAAAAAAAAACGACGGTTCTTTTAAGCCCGGGCCCCCTTGTTTAAGAAAAAAGATTTTCGCCGGGCTGCGAAAATCCCCTTTTTGGGAAAATTTCCGCCCCTTCGCCCTTTTCTGTAATTGTTAATTTTAAAGGCGGAAAATGAAATGGAATTTGCCGGGAAAAAGAAATATAAAAATTGGAAAAAAATTCTTTTTTTACCTCTTCAACTGACCCCCAAAGGTTTCCCGTTCCCCGTTAGCGTTTTATTTAAATTTTGGGGTTTGTACCCCCCAAAAAATGTAAGAAAGGGGTTTTTTATTGCCCCAAGGATCTTTGCGCACCCCTCTTTACTGTGGAGAAACAGGGATTAAAGAAAGGGAACCCTCTTTCCCCTTTTTTCATCCTTTTTCGGTTTCTTCTTCCTTGGGTTTAACATGGGCCCCATGGTTTTTCCGGGTCCTCCCCGGCCCTTTCTCTCGTTTTCCCCTGGTTTCCCGTTGTTCCGGGCCCTTTTCTTGCCTACGGCCCTTTTTTCGTTGTCCCATGGCCTTTTTGGCCCTTTTCCCCACTGGCCTTTTTTGTTGTCCTCATGGCCTTTTTTTGTTTTTTCCTTTTTGGCCCTTTCCCCTTTTTGTCCCCACCCCCGGGCCCTTTCCCCGTTGGTGTGTCCTTGCCAAAAATTTCCCCCCTCTTTCCTTTTTCCCCCAAGGGCTTTTCCCCCCTTTTTTCCCATGCCCCTTTTTTTTTCCTTTTTTTTTTTCCCTTTTGCTACGCGGGAATAAAACCCGGCACCTTTTAAAACAAAGGGAAGGTTAATCCCCTCCAACCCCAAAAAAGGGAGTGGGGGTTTTTGTGTGTAAGATGTTTTTTTTTTTTTTTTTTTACCCCCCTTTTAAACAGGGGCATACTTTAAAAATTCCCGGGGAAAACCCTGGATTCCCCTTTTTAAATTTTAAACCTTTTATGGTTTTGGAAAATGTGCCCTCCCCGTTTTGGGCCCTTTTTTCCCCCACCCCCTCCCCATCCCTCCTTTTTTATTCCCCCCGTGTTTCTTATTCCCCCCCCGTATTTCCCCCTTTTTTTTTTCAAATATAAGTCCTTTTTTCACGTGGTGTTCTTATACCCCCGTTTCTTTCTCATCCTGTCTTGTGGTTTTCCTCCTCTCCCTTATGCTTTCCCCCTCCCCTTTTTCATTTCATATTGGGCCTCAAACCCCCCCTTTTTTTTTTCTCCGGGTGTCCCTGGCCCTCTTGCATTTCTCTAAGCCCCCCACTCCCCTTTCCTTCGCTTGAGTCCCCGTAAATTTTCCCCTTTTATTACCCCCAAAATTTCCCGATGGGAAACTAACTGATGTTATGGGTAACCCAATTTGTAGTGACTTTTCTGTGGGCCCCCCTTGGGTCAAATTCCCTTTCCCTTTTTTCTAATTCATTTACCATTTTCCCCCCTGCTATGGCCCAAACCCAACTTTCCCCTTTTTGGGTGGTGTTTTTCCCCCCTTGGTTTTTTTCCCTATTTATTTGGTTTTTTCGGGTTTTTTTTCCCCCAAGTTTTTATCCCCCGGAATCTTTTGATTTTAAAACCTTGAAAGTTGCCGTTTGTTTAAGCCTTCCCCCCATGTTGTCATTGATCTTCCCTTGGGGTTTGTTTTAAGGGTTGTCCCCTTTTTTACTTGTTTGTAGTTCAAGGAGTTCAGGGGCCCGTCCCACTTTTTTTTTTTAGTTGCTGGGAGAGGACCTTGGGAATTTTACGGGTTGTTACTTATTCAGTTGGGTTTTTTGGGCCCTTGGCTAAACCCGGGTGTTACCCATTAACCCCCTTTTTTGTGGTACTTTGGGTTTTACCCCCGGGGGTCTACTTTTCCCGTTTTTTTGAATTGGCCATTGGCTAATCAGGTGCTACTTAAATTCCCGTTGGTTTTAAAAGGTACCTTTTTTCTATACACGGGGATACTTTACCGTTGTTTGAATAGGTACTTTGGCTATACCCCGGGGGGTCTAAATTTTTTACAGTTTTTGAAAAGGTACATTGGGTTTAGGGCTGCAACCCATTCCCCTTTTTGTGGTTTTTGTATACCCGGGGGAATTATTTCTCCGTTTTTTTTGAAAAGGGGAATGGTTACAAGGACTGTCTACCCTTTCTACCCCCTTTTTTTGTAGGTCCTTGCCCAACACTGGTGTTACTTCCTTTAATTGTTGAATAAATACATTTTGGGTTACACGGGCCCGTCTAATTTTACGGGTTTTAAAAAGTTCCTTTGGCTAACAGGGGCTACTTAATTTCAGTTGTTTGAATAGGTCCCCCGGCTAAACACCCGGCGTCAATTATTACCCGTTGTTTGAATGGTACCTTGGGATTCCGGGGGGTCCCACTATTTTCCCCCTTTTTTTGAAAGGTCCCTTTTTATCCCCCGGCTGTTACTTATTTCAGTTGGGTTTGAATAGGGACTTTTCTTTCACGGACTGTTATTACTCCCGTTGTTTGAATGGTTTCATTGGGTAAAACACGGGTGCCCACCTTTTTAACCCCCTTGGTTTTAAAAGGTCCCTTGGCTAATTTAAAGGGCTGTCTAAAATTTCTACAGTTGTTTGAAAGGGACATTTTTTACACGGGCTGTTTCTTTTTACAAATTGTTTGAAAGGTACATTGGCTATACACCCGGGCGGCAACAAAATACAGTTGTTTGGGAAAAGGTAAAATTTGGTAACCCCGGGTGTCTAAATTACTACAGTTGGGTTTTTAATAGGTTTCATTGGCAAAACCCCGGGGCGTTAAATTACTACCCGTTTTTTTAATGGGACCTTGGGTAACACGGAAGTTATTCAAAAGGAAGGGAAAGCCCCTTTGGGTAAAAAAACCCCGGGTTTCTAATTACTAAAGTTTTTTTTGGGAAAGGGACCGGGTATACACGGACTGTTCCCAATTTTTGCAGTTTTTTTGAATAGGTACATTGGGGAAAACCCCGGGTGTTTTTATTTCCGTTGTTTTAAAAGGGCCCCTGGCTAAAACCCCCGGGGTAAATTTTTTCCGTTGTTTTAATTTGGAAAAATTGGCTTCCCCCGGGGCTAACTTATCCGTTGTTTGAATTTGGTACTTGGGGCCCCTTTTTTTTTAAAACCGGGGTTTTACTTTTTACAGTTTTTTGAAACGGTCCCTTGGTAACAGGGCTGTTTTTTTACATTTTTGAATGGTACCAATTTGGGGTGAAGTCCCCATGCGCCAAAAAACTTACGGACAGGTTAAAAAATATAACATTTCATTGCACGTGGGGGGTGGGGGGAAGGGGAAAACCCGGGGGGGGGGGAATGGCATTAAAAATGGGGGGGTGAGGAAGACAGTTTTTATGTAAGTTTCTCGTGCGGGCAAACCCCCTCAGTTTTTTCGGGGGAATAAACCGTTTATATAAATTTCACCATGTTATTTTCGGTTGGAATATCCGTTTAATCTGGCACCATTTCTTTTTCCCGGGGAAATATCCGTTCATTCTGGCCCCCCATGTTTTTTCGGGGTGGAAAACCGTTATTCTGGCACCCTGTGTTTTTGGGGTAGGGCCCTCCCCAAAAATAGGCACCATGTTTTTTTTTCGGTGTGGAAATGCCTTTTATCTGGCCCGTTGGGTTTTTTTTGGTTTTAAAGGGTATCCGTTCAACCCGGGGGGAAAAAATTTATTTCGGGGTAGGAATACCCTTCCTACCCGGGGGGTATGAAAAAATTTCCCGGGGGTAAAAAAACCCCCAAGGGCAAGTTAATTTTTGGTGTAAATTCCGTTTTTTTCCGGGATTGGGTTAATTTGGTAAAAGGTATGTTCCCAAAAAGGGATCATGTTATTTGGTTTTTGGGCCTCCCTTCCCTACCCGAGATCAAGTTTATTTTCGGGTTGGGGGACAACTTCCTCCCTGGGAAAATGTTTTTTTCCCGGGGGAGACCCTTGGGGGACCTGGGGGTCATGTTTTTTTTCGGTGAAAGGTATCCCTTATTTAACCCACGGAATTTTGCATATGGAATGGGATTTGAAGGCCCTAAAAATGCACTTAGATCACGCTTAGAAAGATCTGGACTTCAGAAACTCGTGTGCAACGATCGTCTTTACTCCTTGTTCATAACATAGCACGACTTAAGACGGCCCTAACCCTCTCTCTCCCCGTCCCAACGTCGGTTTTAGAACCACCCCACCATCCTTCTTTTTTCCCCTTTCTTTTTTTCTTTCATAGATCTGTTGCTTCAAAATTCAATTCTGACAGGTTTTAATAATTATGGTCTACATGAAATGAGGTTTGGAGGGAAGTCAGTAAAATCAGATTGTGACCACAATCTAACGGGTATATACTACCTTTTCGCGGGTGGTTCTGTGCGAACTTATGGCAACGTTTTCTTTACTGTTACAGCTTGGGAAGTTTCACAACGGTTGACAAAAAGATCTTTTCAAACGAGATCAAGGTATTAAATGGTGACTACATTATTGACAACTTTCCTTATGATTTAACTGGAAATGAAAATTTAAGGGAGGTCGGGAGGAGGGGGGGGGGGGGGATTGACCTATATCTTACAAGCTTCATCGTGATTCATGTTTAATGAAATCTTAAATGTGTTCAGAGGAAGTAAGTAGTGACCACACACATACACACACAATTCACACGTGCGCGCGCGCCGCGCGCACACACACACACACACACACACACACACAACACACACACACACACACACACACACACACACAGACAGCACACACACACACACACCACACACACACACACACACACACAACACACACACACACACAGACACATTCAACAGACACACACACACACACACACACACACCACACACACACACACACACACACACACACACACACACACGAATACGCCAAGACAGAAACGGATGGACAGATACACACACACATACACAAACAAAAGAAGAGAGAGAGAGGGGGGGGTGGAAAGACAGATAGCGACAGAAGGACAGAGAGAACAGACAGACAGACAGAGAAAGAGATAGGGACAGACGACCGACAGATAGCAAAGGAAGACAGAGAGAGAGAAGAAGGAGAGAAGAAAAGAGAAGGAGAACGACAGACAGACAGACAGACAGACAGACAGAGAAAAAAAGAGGGACAGACAGACCGACAGATAGCGAGGAAGGACAGAGAGAGAGAGACAGAGAGAGAGAGAGAGAGAGGTAGTAGAGAGACACAGACAGACAGACAGACCGACAGATAGCGACGGAAGGACGAGAGAGAGAGAGAGAGAGAAGGGTGACAGACGGGGAGAGAGAGAGACAGAGAGAGGGACAGACAGATAGCGACGGAAGGACAGAGAGAGAGACAGACACAGAGAGAGAGAGAGAGAGAGAGAGAGAAGAGAGACACACACACACACACACACACACACACACACACACACACACACACACACACACACACACAGACCGACGAAAGGATGGACTGATTGACGGACGGGGTGGGTAAGGGGAGGGAATCGAGAGAGAGAGAGAGAGAGAGGAAGAAGACGAGGAAGGAAGAGAGACAGACCAGACAGACGGAAGGACAGAAGAGACATACAGACCGACCGACCGACGAAAGGATGGCTGATTGAACGGACGGACGGAGAGAGAGAGAGAGAGAGAGAGAGAGAGAGAGAGAGAGAGACAGACGAGACAGAAGACAGACAACAGACAGACAGACAGACAGACAGACAGAAGGACAGAGAGACATACAGACCGACCGACCGACAAAAGGATGGACTGATTGGACGGACGGACGGACGGGG
>JAMYXO010006233.1:0-13998 GCA_033310375.1 Conus canariensis | reverse complement strand
AGAACCCTCTCAACAGCACCCTATGACCAGAACCCTCTGAACAGCACCCTATGGCCAGAACCCTCTGAACAGCACCCTATGACCAGAACCCTCTGAACAGCACCCTATGATCAGAACCCTCTGAACAGCACCCTATGACCAGAACCCTCTGAACAGCACCCTATGACCAGAACCCTCTCAACAGCACCCTCTGACCAGAACCCTCTGAACAGCACCCTATGACCAGAACCCTCTGAATAGCACCCTCTGACCAGAACCCTCTCAACAGCACCCTATGACCAGAACCCTCTGAACAGCACCCTATGATCAGAACCCTCTGAACAGCACCCTATGACCAGAACCCTCTCAACAGCACCCTATGACCAGAACCCTCTGAACAGCACCCTATGACCAGAACCCTCTCAACAGCACCCTATGACCAGAACCCTCTGAACAGCACCCTATGACCAGAACCCTCTGAACAGCACCCTATGACCAGAACCCTCTGAACAGAACCCTATGACCAGAACCCTCTGAACAGCACCCTATGACCAGAACCCTCTGAACAGCACCCTATGACCAGAACCCTCTGAACAGCACCCTATGATCAGAACCCTCTGAACAGCACCCTATGACCAGAACCCTCTCAACAGAACCCTATGATCAGAACCCTCTGAACAGCACCCTATGACCAGAACCCTCTGAACAGCACCCTATGACCAGAACCCTCTGAACAGCACCCTATGACCAGAACCCTCTGAACAGCACCCTATGACCAGAACCCTCTGAACAGCACCCTATGACCAGAACCCTCTGAAAGCACCCTATGACCAGAACCCTCTGAACAGCACCCTATGACCAGAACCCTCTGAACAGCACCCTATGACCAGAACCCTCTCAACAGCACCCTATGACCAGAACCCTCTCAACAGCACCCTATGACCAGAACCCTCTCAACAGCACCCTATGACCAGAACCCTCTCAACAGCACCCTATGACCAGAACCCTCTGAACAGCACCCTATGACCAGAACCCTCTCAACAGCACCCTATGACCAGAACCCTCTCAACAGCACCCTATGACCAGAACCCTCTGAACAGCACCCTCTGACCAGAACCCTCTCAACAGCACCCTATGACCAGAACCCTCTGAACAGCACCCTATGACCAGTACCCTCTGAACAGCACCCTATGACCAGAACCCTCTCAACAGAACCCTATGACCAGAACCCTCTGAACAGCACCCTATGACCAGAACCCTCTGAACAGCACCCTATGACCAGAACCCTCTGAACAGCACCCTATGACCAGAACCCTCTCAACAGCACCCTATGACCAGAACCCTCTGAACAGCACCCTATGACCAGAACCCTCTGAACAGCACCCTATGACCAGAACCCTCTCAACAGCACCCTATGACCAGAACCCTCTGAACAGCACCCTATGACCAGAACCCTCTCAACAGCACCCTATGACCAGAACCCTCTGAACAGAACCCTATGACCAGAACCCTCTCAACAGAACCCTTCTGATCTGAACCCTTTCTGACCTAAACCCATCTGAGATGAATCCCTTCTGATCGTGATCTCTTCCGACCTGAACGCCTGTCCCAAACACCTGCTGAAAACCTGCATTATCTTAACCCTTTTCTGGCCTAAAATCTATCTGACCGGAATCCCTTCTGGGCTATTAGCATCATTACCTGACCTCCCGATCGTCATCCCTTCAGGCTCAAACGCCTGTCTGTCTTGATCACCTGCTGGAAATCTTGATAGTCTGAACCTTTTTCTGACCTTAACCTTCTGAGTTAACCTCTTCTGGTCGTGATCCCTTCCGACCCAAGCTCCCGACTCGAACACCTTATGATGGAAATCCTTTCTGACCTGAATCCTTTTTGACCTGAATCCTCTTTGACCTGAATCCTCTTTGACCTGAATCCTTTCTGACCTGAATCCTTTTTGACCTGAATCCTCTTTGACCTGAATCCTTTCTGACCTGAATCCTCTTTGACCTGAATGCTCTTTGACCTGAATCCTCTTTGACCTGAATCCTTTTTGACTATCATCTTTTTGACCAGAAAACCTGATGATCTGGAAATGCTCAGGAACGGTTCAATGCAGGAAGCCTTTCCGATAAGGGTGAGCTCCTTTGAATGCTAGAAGAACAAACGACATATGCTTTACATGTTAGGCTTCCAAGTCACCTAGGTATCATCGGTGTGCGTGCGCGTATGAATGCGCGCGTGCGTGTGCCGTTGTGTGCATGAGAGAGAGAGAGGAGAGAGAGAGAGAGAGGAGAGAGAGAGAGAGGAGAGAGAGAGAGAGAGAGAGAGAGTATAAAACAGATAGAATCACTCGGCGGGAGAACGAGGAAGGTGAAGGGATGAGGAGGAAAAGGCGAGGGTTGCGGGGTAGGGTGAGGTGGGGGGTGGGGGTGGGGGTGGGGGGGAAGCTAGTCCGTACGTGTGCTCTTCCACCTCTTCCTCATGTTACATCCTCCGACACTCACCATCTCCCTCACCATATCACGACCCCCGAAGTCTTACCCTTCCCCACCATCCCCCTGTCCCCTCCCTCACCATCACCCTCCCGCTCGCAAGTTCGAGCAAACAGCGATGGTTACGTCACAACGCCCCGGCTACGTATAATACAGGGTTGACATATGGGGAAAACGCCTGACCTCCCCAAACTCCTCACTCTCTTCCCCTTGAGACTGATGAGCCCACTTTTGGACTGCCCTTCAAGATCTTAGGCGGGGGGAAGAGGTAGGTGTATATATATTTATGTAGCAGTCTGATCTCTTTATTCACTCCTTCTTTGTCTGGTTGCCTGGTTGCCTGTCTGCCCCCCTTACCCCCCCCCCACCCGCTCTCTCTCTCTCTCTCTCTCTCTTTCTTGCTCTCTCACTCTCTCACTCTCTCTCTCTCTCTCTGTGTTCCTCTCTTTTACACACATATTCATACATACAGGCGCGCGCAAACACACACAGACACGCACACAAACACACACACACACGCGCACGCGCGCGCGCGCGCACGCACACACACACACACACTCATACACACACGCACGGACGCAAGCACGCACCCACAAAAGAAGATACGCACGTACGCATCCAGTCACCAAGCCACCAAGCCCCCCCCCCCCCCCCCCCCAATACCCACACAGTCAGGCAGGCAGACAGACAGAAACACGTCACACACACACACACACACACACACACACACACACACACATTCACACACATACACATTCACACACACACACACACACACACATGTACATACACACACACACACACACACACACACACACACACACACACACACACACACACACACACACACACACGTACACCAGTATGACATGAAAAAAGAGCCATAGTAAATCGTCCTTAACCTCCCCCTCTTCTTACCTGTCAAATGTGAGATTGCCTGCTGTACCTCGGATCATTTGCATCATAATAGGAGTAAACGGAGTGTGAACTGATGAGTGAAATCCAGCGTACAACGCGCACTGACACACAATTTGGAGAGACACTGACACTGACACTGACACTGACACTTTTTTATTGTCCAATAGCTGTACAGCCCTTTCAGACAAGGGGGAAAATCATATATGACTAAATGTTTCATCATAAATGATCTCATATCTTTATCAAAAGACTATACACATACACACGCATGAAAGAAAATATGCACACACATGCACATGCAGGTGCATACACACGCGAGCGCTCGCGCATGCACACTCACACACACGCGCGCACACAGAGAGAAAGAGAGGGGAAGAGAGAGATAGAGAGAGAGAGAGAGAGAGGGGGGGGTAAGAGAGAAAGAGAGAGAGAGAGACAGAGAGAGACAGAGACAGGGACAGAAACAGAAACAAAGAGATGCATGCGCGAACGCGCGTATACAGATAGTGGATCATCTTGTAATTTGCTGACTTTGTTCAATTAACACTTTCCTAATCTTCATTGCTTCTGCCAAGAATCTAGCCAGGGATATCGTTACATTTTCATTGTTATTTGAAAGAATATATGTTACCGATCTCTGATCAGGATTTCCTGTAAAGGAATTTAGAATGTCACAGCTTTTGCGTTTTTCATTATAAGCAGAGCAATTGAACAGTAAATGAATTTCATCTTCTGTTCCATTTCCACACGATGGGCAAACGTTGTTTTTATCTTCTTCAGTTTGAAACCATTGTTTGAAATTTTTTAGACCGCTAACTCTTAGTCTGAATCTGATAAGACTAACCCTATGCCATTTATCCGATACAAATGATAGATATTTTTCTGCTTGAAAAACATTTTTGAAAGAATAAAACCACCTATATTTATCATTAGCTTCCAATTCTGAATGCCAATGCTGTTTATAGCAGGAGATAAGTCTATCTTTGAATTCACTAATAAAACCATACTCACAACCTGCACCTTGGCTTAGCCATACAATACCAAATCCATTCTCGCATAAAATTCTCTTAACATTTGACGCCCAATTTAAGTAACCAGATTCATGTTGTATAACAAGCATTTCATATGACTGTCTGCAAATTCTCGACATTGGTAAGTTAATAAGTTTAAGCCAATATTTAATACACTTTACAGACATTCGAATACAGAGGGGATATCTTCCAGTTTCGCCATAAACTAAAGTATTAGAAGTGTGGAGGGGAAGACCTAAAAGTCTTTTTATTGCAAAGGTGTGCACTTTTTCAACTTTCTTCCTATCTTCCTCCAGTCCCCACACTTCAGCTGCATAAGTTAATATGGGCTCTATTTGTGTGTCAAATAGTTTACAAAACAGATCTACATCCCCAGTGTTCAATTTTCTCATGGATCTCAATATGTCCATTACCCCTTTCTTCCCTTTTCTACAGACGTCTACTAAACTGCTACTAATACCTAATTTTGTGGTAAAAACCATTCCCAAATATTTGTAAGAATTTGTAACCATCACTTCTTTACCTCCATAAAACCATCTCTCCCTGGCAGCCAAATGACCTCCCTTTCTAAACACCATTACGTTTGTCTTTTTAAGATTAATACTCAGATGTAATCTATCTGATTCTCTTTTTAAGCTGTCAAGCTGGTTCTGAAGACCTATTATTGTATTCGACAACAGTATGACATCGTCTGCAAACAAAAGAAGAAAGATTTCCGCTGCCCCAGGAATCAACTGTATTCCATGCTTTCCAGTCACAGACAATTCTACAGCTAATTCATTAATGAAAAAGGAAAACAATATGGGGCTCAGTAGGCAACCTTGTCTCACTCCCCTAGGACAATTGAAATAATCAGAATAACAACATTTGTCACGAACACAAGCCAACACAGAATCATAAATACCTCTTAACGCCTTATACATTTTGCCATTCACACCATTCCTCCTCAAAACTGCCCATAGTGAATTCCTGTTCACAGAGTCAAACGCTTTTTTAAAATCAATAAATGCAACGTACAGTTTAGAATTCTTTTGTAAAGACTTTTGTATGATAGCGTAGAGGGTGAAAATATGGTCAATTGTACTATACCCTGCTCGGAAACCTGCCTGCTCTTCAAGAATTTTTTCTTCTTCTTTTGCCCACATGGATAGCCTTTTCGTTAAAATGTGTGTATAAACTTTACTTACAACACTTGTTAAGGCTATGCCACGATAATTATCTGGCTGATTAACGTCTCCTTTCTTATATATTGGTACGATAATGGATCGTGACCATTGTTTAGGGAAAATTCCATGATAAAACAATTTGTTGAAAAAGACAACCAGAAAATCAATAACAACAACATTTGCATGTTTCAACATTTCACCTATGATTTTGTCAGGGCCTGCGCTTTTCCCAGACTTGAGATGACCAATACTGGCAAGGACCTCTTGTCTGGAAATCGCTTCATTAAATAATGCATCAGAAACACCCAATGTTTGTTCATCACTATTGACTTCGCATGTCTCAGGATGTGGCGTTATATCTAATTCATTAAATAGTGAGAAGAAATGTTCGTACCACTGATCTATAGATATGGAATTGTAGATTACTGATTTTGTGTTCACGGACCTGACTGTCTGCCAGAATAGTTTAGAATCATGTACTGATTGCTTTAATTTAATCAACCTTGCTTGATCATACTCTGTTTTCTTTTGGTTTAACAAATACTTATATTCCTTTCTTTCCTTAACGTACGCCTCTCTTTTTTGTTGACGTGCATTCTTTGCTCGCTTGAATTTCCTTAGTAACCACCTAACTGCTTTCTTTTTACGGTGACATTCAGCATCAAACCAGTCACTCTTTCTCTTCTTATTTCCTGTTGTTCTCTTCATGCACGCAGCTGCGCTGCATAACGACTTTGTAACTATTTCTAGAGAAGCATCGATATCTGTATCAAGAACTGAACAAGCGTTATCTAAATTTTGTTTGAAATCAGCAGATTTTTGCTCATTTTGATAAAAGTACAAATACTCCTCTGACCATACATAGTGATTCTCATTACTGGTTTGAACTGTACGTAACTGAATGAATTCTTGCTCCACATTTTTCCAAATAAACTCTACAGGCAAGTGCCAGGAATCAATTCGATCACCAACACATAAATCACAACTGCACGCAGACAACATGTCTTTTGACATAATGACATAATCAATCACACTTGCACCATGCGGTGAAACAAAAGTAAAATCACCACTAGAATTATTGTCAAAACAGCCGTTCAAAATAACACAGTTAAACATGTAACAAAAATTCAACAGGGATTGACCAAAATTATTCACAACGTTATCTTTCGAGTTCCTGTTCCATGTTTCCTCATCATTACCATCATCACCATCATTATCATCCATACATGGTGCATAATTACTCATGTCTTCTATCCTTGGCTGTTCACACCCAGTTCTTGCATTAAAGTCACCCATAAGCATCAAATGCACATTATCCTTTTGAAGGACATGTAATAAACTTTCTTCCAAATTAACTATACCATCCTTAATTTCCATCGTATTATACAGAGGCCCATTTTCTGGCACAATATAACATGCAACCAGAAGGATATCTTTGTCACTTTTGAAAACAGACTTGTTTATGTTGACAGCAACTACATTTCCACAATTGACATTGACAGCTGAGACGAATTTAGATAGAGATTTTCGAATCATAAGCAACACACCGCCTGAGTTTCTTCCGTGACGAGAAAGCTTTTTTGCAGGAGCAGCAAATTTGATATAATCATGGAATATACCGCTAAAGTCAAAAAGTTCATCGACAAAGGTTTCTGTCATGCAAACAACATCAAACTTAGAAATGTAATCAATGAAAGAAGCATCACTAATCTTATTATATAAATTTTCAACATTATAAACGAGAAATTTCATATTCACAAGATGATCCGGCCTGTCCTAGCGCACTTGCCGTGTTGATCGCCTTGGGAGGGGGTGACCAGTCAAGCTCCTGTTGGCAGGAGGGGAGGAGGAGTGGGGGGAGAAAAACCGACGAAGACCCGTGTTGCTCTGTCCTCCACGCCCCGTATCCCCTTTGCCACCGCTACCACCGCACTGAACACGTGTATTCCGTGAGCTGGTCTCGCTGCCCTGGTTAAAGCGATGAGGGGAATCCCCGTCATGGCTTCCGCGTTCTTTTGCCTGCTGACCTCTGCCCCCTGTTGCGTTGGTTGTCGCTTCTTTGGCTGATGCGTTGGTGACGGTAGTTGTCGTTGCAGCATCAGCGTTGGTCACGTGGTCATCTTCGGCAGCCACCACCTCAGCGTAGGTTCTAGGGTCAGGTCGTTTGGGTCCCACCACTAATTTGCCCTTCTTAAAGTAGGCCACCTTGCCCTCTTTTCTGGCCTCTGACACAACACTGGCCTGCTTTCTGGTCAGGTCATTAGCGACAGTCACTCCATTTGCCCTCAGTCTTTCACGATAGTCACGATTGGTAATCACCGTCATTTTGTCCTTCCAACGATTGAACTTGACAATCATTGGTTTCGGTCGGCCATCTCTACTCTCACCCACTCTGTGCGCTCGAGCGATGTCATTAGTTGTCCATTCTTTTGGTCCTGTCACGCTGTTGAGAACATCAGTTACTACTCTGGCACATGTTTCGTAACTTTCGAACGCTTCTTCTTGGGGGACACCATACATTCTGAGATTGTCTCTTCGAGAGAAACTTTCAAGATTCTCACAATTTTCTTGAAGTTTTTCTACCTCCTGCTTCACCCTCTTGATGTCGGAGAACACATTCTGGAGATTGTCACTATTTCCCGTGCAAATACTGAATAGGTTACTGATCTCTTCTTTTGTTTCTTTTTGCAGTGCAGCTAACTCTTGTGTGTCTCTCTCTAGTCCGTCACATCTTCTGCCAATTTCATCACACTTTGTTGTGAGTAGCCCAATATCAGTCTTAATGTCACTCAAATCATTCCGCATGGAAGCCAGGTTAGTGTCTATAGATTTGTATCTCTCCTCTTGCACTCTCAATGCCTCCATGATCTGAGAGAGAATATCCACAGGGACAGTTGAGGAATCCATACATGAAGAGAGGGGACGATCGGTAGCGCTACTCCTGTCGGCTGAACTGGTACACGATGGCGCTCTCGTGCCGTTCTTTGCCGTATTCACTTGCTGGGAAGGGCGATCGCGATCCGTAGGGCCAGGGTTCAGTTCAACATCGCCACAACACAGAAGGTAGGCAGCGACAAACACAAACATCACGATTTCCAGTCTGTTCCGCACTGTCACAAGTCTCGTGCGCATGATCAACGCGAACCTGACACGTTTTGCCATGAAGGTCAGGTAAATGGCCAGAAACAGGCCACACCTGACACGAAAACACACACTGTCCACCGGCATGGTCACTGACAGTCACAAAAACTACACCTCTGTGATCAGCACAACGTCACATACCACACTGCATGAATATCCACTTTCAAAGATCGCTAATTATTTGACTAATTAACAAAATACTCTAAATTTCTGAGAGCGGCGAAAACATGCGTGCTGTCAACACCGTGAGATCGTCTCACCCCCCCAATTTGGAGAGAGAGAGAGAGAGAGGGGGGGAGAGAGAGAGAGAGAGAGAGAAGAGAGAGAGAGAGAGAGAGAGAGAGAGATTGCTCTCGGTTCTTCTCCTGTCCTTTTCAAGCAAAAAGCAAAAGCGAAACGGTCTTTGATCGAAATCGACGGCATAGGCAGGTATGTCTCTCCACCCTTCTATGCGTTCCCCGTCAAACAGAGAGAGAGAGAGAGAGAGAGAAGAGAGAGAGAGAGAGAGAGAGAGAGAGAGAGAGAGAGAGAGAGAGAAAGTGAGAGACAGACACACAGAGACACAGAGAGACAGAGACAGAGAGAAAGATTTAGAGAGATAGCTACAGAGAGAGAGAGAGAGAGAGAGAGAGAGAGAGAGAGAGAGACAGACAGACAGACAGACAGACAGACAGCGAGACAGATTCAGAGAGAGAGCGACAGAGACACGGAAAGAGACAGACAGATAGACAGAGAGGCAGGCAGACAGAAATAGAGACAGAGATAAGAGATCAGACGGAGATTGAGACAGCGACAGAGACAGAGATAGAGACATCGACGGAGACAGAGACAGTGATAGAGACAGCGACAGAAACAGAGAGTGAGATAGAGACAGCGACAGAGATAGAGACGGAGATAGAGACGGAGATAGAAACATCGACGAAGACAGAGACGGAAACACCGAGACTGCCATTATAAAAGAATATCAAGAGCCAGCATTTAAAACGGTTCACACACACACACACACACACACACACACACACACACACACACACACACACACACACACACACAGGAGATAGAGACGGAGATAGAGACAAGACGGAGATAGAGACAAGACGGAGACCGAGACGGAAACACCGAGAAAGTCACTTCAAAAGCAGAAACTGCATTTAAAAAAATTATAAAGAGCCAGCTTTTAAAACGATTCACACACACGCACACACACACACACACACACACACACACACACACACAGATAGAGACGGAGATGGAAACATCGACAGAGGTGGAGACAAGACGGAGATAGAGACGGCAACAGAGATAGAGACGGGGATAGAGACATCAACAGAGATAGAGACGGGGATAGAGATATCAACAGAGATAGAGACGGGATAGAGACATCAACAGAGATAGAGACGGGGATAGAGACATCAACAGAGATAGAGACGGGGATAGAGACATCAACAGAGATAGAGACGGGGATAGAGACATCAACAGAGATAGAGACAAGACGGAGATAGAGACGGCAACTTGGAGAAAGTCACTTCAAAAGCAGAAACTGCCTTTATAAACGAATATAAAGAGCCAGCTTTTCAAACGATTCACACCCACACGGACAGAGGGATGACCAAACACCTCCCACAACAACTCACTCCGCTATAGCTCTCTGGGACAGGTCCTCCAGGTCCGAGGGGTCAAACAGCTGGGTGTCGTTCAGACCGAAATGCTCCCTGCAGGCCCTCAGGAACACGTTGAGGTTGTCCTGGAACAGCCGGACAGCACGGTCAGTCATGTTGTTGACCATACAGACAGCACGGTCAGTCATATTGTAGACCATGCAGACAACACGCTTGGTCATATTGTGTGTAATACAGATATCACGTTTAGTCATATTGTGTACTATACAGACAACACGGTTGGTCATATTGTGTGCAATACAGACATTACGTTTAGTCATATTGTGTACTATACAGACAACACAGTCGGTCATATTGTGTACCATACAGACAACACGTTTGGTCATATTGTGTACCATACAGACAACACGTTGGTCATATTGTGTACCATACAAAAAGCATGTTCAGTCATATTGTGTACCATACAGACAGCACGTTTAGTCATATTGTGTACTATACAGACAGCACGTTTAGTCATACTATAGACAATACAGACAGCACGTTTAGTCATGTTGTGTATTATACAGACAACACAGTTGGTCATACTGTGTACCATATAGACAGCACGTTTAGTCATATTGTGTACCATACAAACATCACGTTTAGTCATATTGTGTACCACACAAACAGCACGTTTAGTCGTATTGTGTACTATACAGACAGCACGTTTAGTCATATTGTGTATCATACAGACAGCACGTTTAGTCATATTGTTACCATATAGACAGCACGTTTAGTCTTATTGTGTACCACACAGACAGCACGTTTAGTCATATTGCGGGCCATACAGGCAACACGTTTTGTCATATTGTGTACCATACAAACAGCACGTTTAGTCATATTGTGTATCATACAGACAGCACGTTTAGTCATATTGTGTATCATACAGACAGCACGTTTAGTCATACTGTGTATCATACAGACAGCACGTTTAGTCATATTGTGTATCATACAGACAGTACGTTTAGTCATATTGTGTATCATACAGACAGCACGTTTAGTCATATTGTGTATCATACAGACAGCACGTTTAGTCATGTTGTGTACCATACAAACAGCACGTTTGGTCATATTGTGTACCATACAGACAACATGTGTAATCATATTGTGTACCATACAGACAACACGTGTAATCATACTGTAGACCATACAGACAGCACGTGTGGTCATACTGTTTACCATACCTACAACACGTTTAGTCATATTGTGTACTATACAAAAAACACGTTTAATCATACTATGTACCATACAGACAACACGTTTAGTTATAATGTGTACCATACAGACAACACCTGTAGTCTTGTTGTGTAACATACAGACAGCACGTTTAGCTATATTGTGTACCATACAGACAGCACGTTTAGTCATACTGTGTACCATACAGACAACATGTTTAATTATGTTGTGTACAATACAGACAGCACGTGCAGTCATATTGTAGACAGCAAGGTTAGTCATAGTGTGTACCATACAGACGACACATTTTGGCATATTGTTCAGAACAACGTGACGGTTGTCCTGTAACATGCACTAAGCCCGTTTAGCCCCATTGTTCAGAAAGAAAGGGGTGTAATCTGTCCTGCAATACAGTCAGCCTGTTTAACTAGAGTTATATCGTTCAGAATAACGTAATGGTTGGATTGCAGCGAACAGCACAATCAGTCCTATTGCTTAGAGCAAGATAACGTTGTTCTGTTACATCAAGTTACACACGTTTTGTCGCATCCTTTACAGCAATGTTAAAGTTGTCCTGTAACCCAGAATCAGAATATTCAGTCATATCGCTCATAGCAAAGCGAAAACTGTCCCGTAATAAATATACAGTTACTCCATTCAGCCGTATCGTTGTGAGCAATGTGAAAGTTGTCCTGTAACTCACAATCAGTATGTTCAGTCATATCCTTCAGAGCAACACGAAAATTACCCTGGAATAAACAGTCACCCCATTTAGTCATAGTGTTGTGAGCAATGTGAAAGTTGGCCTGTAACTCAGTACTTTCAGTCATATCATTCCGAGCAACACGAAAATTGCCCTAGAATATAAAGTTATCCCACACAGCTATATTCTTCTGAGCGACGTGAAATTGCCTTGTAACAAACAATCAGCACGTCTGGGTCATATCATTCAGAGAAACGTGAAGATTGGGTTTTAACATATGTGGCGAAACAAACAAATCAAGACGTCATATTTTGCTTGAATGTGTGCCCCTTAGGACATACCTACCATGTTTATCAGGCATGTCTGTAACTGATGTTTTTTTTTCTTATTCTGATCTTGCTTTTAAAGCTTCCTCTTGTTTGATGTATAGTCCGGCTAAGTATTTACTTTAATATGATATTGACGGTCTTACTGTGATTATATGTTCACACCTGCAAACACATACACGCACGCACGCACGCGCATACGCATGCACGCGTGTGAGCACACACACACACACACACACACACACACACACACACACACACACACACACACACCCTCTCTCTCTCTCTCTCTCTCTCTCTCTCTCTCTTTCTCTCTCTCTCTCCTCTCTCTCTCTCTCTCTCTCTCTCTCTCTCTCTCTCTCTCTCTCTCTCCTCTAATATCACATAATTTTGTGAAACGACGTAAAATGAAACCACTACTACTATCATAACATCTACAGACATCTGAACAACATGATAATTGCCCTGTATAACACAATCTGACCGTGCAGTCGTATTGTAACAGAGCGATCACACAGACGTTGTCCTGTTACATAAAGTTACCACTTTTCAGTCATAGTATTCAGAGCAAGGTGAAGGCTGTCCCTTTATGTGTCATCATGAGTGCCGAACAGCGTGAGGGTTGCAGAGTAAGTAACATAACGTCAGCATGTTTAGTCATACTGTTCAGAATGACGTGAACGTGGTGTAGTAACATACAATCAGCCCGTTTAGTTAGGTTGTATAGAAGAAAAGAAAAAAAAAAACCGTGAAGGTTGTTCCGTACCATAAAACCAGCACGTTAATCAAAATTATTGTTGGTCTGTGCAATGTGAAGGGGTGAGAGAGAGAGAGAGAGAGAGAGAGAGAGAGAGAGAGAGAGAGACAAACAGACAGACAGACAGACAGACATAGACAGAGACAGACAGACAGACAGACAGACAGGTAGACAGACAGAGAGACAGACAGACCGAACCGACAGACAGACGGACAGTGAGGCAGGGACTGAAAGACAGCGAAACAGACCAATACAAAAAAAGAACAGAAAACCGACAGAAGTATTCAGACAAGGAAAAAAGGCAGACACAGGTGACACGACCTAACATAGACACACAGAAGAGACACGCATGAGAAAAAAAAAAAAAAAAAAAACAAGACAAAAGAAACAAAACTAGAAACCCCACCAAAACCAAAACCAACTAACCAAACAAAGAACCCTCTCTCTCTCTCTCTCTCTCTCTCTCTCTCTCTCTCTCTCTCTCTCTCTCTCTCTCTCTCTCTCCCCCCCTCTCTTCTCTCTCTCTCTCTCTTCTCTGTCTCTGTCTCTCTCTCTCTCTCTCTCTCTCTCTCTCTCTCTCCCCCTCCCTCCCCCCTCTCTCATTCAACAGGTTTTCCCCACAGCATTTTAACACACACACGCACGCAC
>JAMYXO010006232.1:0-2500 GCA_033310375.1 Conus canariensis | reverse complement strand
TCCCCAAATCTAAAGTGACCGTAACTTTAGAAAAAAAAAAGAAAAGGAAAAAGAAAAAGAACAAAACGAAGCAAAAACAACAACAAAACAACAACACACACACACACACACACAAAACAACAACAACCAAACAAAAACACAAAACGAAGCAAAACAAACAAACAAACAAACAAAACAAAGTAAAAAACAGATCTAGTTGCAAAGCGAGAGGACTGCAGGCGGAAATCTAAACAAATCTTAAATAAATGTTAGCGAACCGCCCAGAGAACGTGGACAAACGAGTCACAAGACGAAAACACAACGCGTTTCGACCTCTTAGGTCTTCATCAGGTGAGACATAAACGAATAAAACAACGAAAATTCACTTAGCTTTTGATCGCTTCAGATCACTTCACAGGGTTCAGCGCAAGGAAGAAGGCGTTGAATGAGAACGAGGCTGTTGGAAGGGAATAGTGAGCGAGTCAAAGTCGTAATGAAGATAATAATATTACTGATAGGAATACTAATATGGTCCAAAACATTGAGAAAAAAAAAACACCTGGCCGACATCCGCCACCATCGGCCCAAACCAGTCGCTCTACACTTCAACCATGCCCAACACAACATCAACCATGTCAAAGTCTTGGCACTTTGGCAATCTAAGAGTGACAACTTGGAAACGCCTTATGCAGGAATCTCATCTCATTGCCAAACTGGGCACCGTCCACCCTCATGGCATCAACGTCCAAAAGTAGTATGTACCATTCCATCTCTGCAGCTCCAGCCTGAAATATCCCCACCTACACACACCCATACCACCCTACTCCCACTGTTTACCTCAGACATAGGTTGCAGCTATCATCATCTTCCTTTTCCTACACTCTCTGAGTCTCTCCATTTGCTACATCAATCGACTTACTCCCCCCTCCCCTGCCTAGTAATGATGTGTGTAGGGGTGTTGGTGGATATGGCGGTTGCTGGGGGTGGAGGTGGGGGTAACCAATGAATAAGGCTGATATTACAAATGGAACACACACACACACACACACACACACACACACACACACACACACACACACACACACACACCACACGCCACACTCATACTCACACATACACACACACACACATAATAAATAGAATGCTGGCTCCTTTATCGTTGGTCGTGAAGGGGGGGGGGGGGGGGGGAAGAGAGAGAGAGAGAGAGAGAGAGATTGTGTATAGGTGTGAATTTTGTTGCCCCTCCCCTCCCCAGTTAGTACGTAAACCCATCCCTTCTTCCCTCCACCTCTTAGCATCAACACCTTAAGTAACATTTACCAACCACCACTTCATTCTCAGCCCCTAATATCCTCCCACAACACACACTTACTCCTTATCTCCACTTTCACCTCACACACACAACTTATTTGCTATCTTATTTATGCATTTAATTTCATTTTTATTATTTTTTTATTACTTATTTATTTATTTTTTTATTTTATTATTATTATTTTTTTTAATGTTTCATTTATTTTTTTATTTGATTACTATAAAAATGTATTTTCTAAATATATTTCTGTATCATGCTTTCATTACCTTAACCTTCACTATCGTTGTTAGCCAGTATCATTCAGTAATATATTGTAGTATTGATACTACCACTGGCATTGACATCACCATCGCCTTCGCCTCTGGGACTGTTGCCACGGCAACCCTGCTGTTTTAAAAATCCTCTAACCCACTCTCCTTTCTCCCATACCCATACTTATTTGACACTAAGATTGGTAGTAATCTTGTCCTTTTTTTCTCTCTCAATATTTTGACCTTTATTATTATTCCTATCAGTAATATTATTATCTTCATTACGACTTTGACTCGCTCACTATTTCCCTTCCAACAGCCTCGTTTCATTCAACGCCTTCTTCCTTGCGCTGAACCCTGTGAAGTGATCTGAAGCGATCAAAGCTAAGTGAATTTTCGTTGTTTTATTCGTTTATGTCTCACCTGATGAAGACCTAAGAGGTCGAAAACGCGTTGTGTTTCGTCTTGTGACTCGTTGTCCACGTTCTCTGGGCGGTTCGCTAACATTTATTTAAAATTTCAAAATGGAGTGACTGACGGCGGCGAACGAAGCAAAATTTAGAAAGAGAGGGTGTTAGTTACCGCCAATGACATTGACAAACAAAGCACATGACAAGGACACGATGCATTTCAACCTCTTGGGTCTTCTTAGGCGAAAAAATAAATCACATTTAACATTTTAAGACAGTACAAACAAAGAACGAAAAACTAACCTACGCATTTCACAGTCCGTCAACTTCCTAGACATCACCATCTCCCTTGAAGATAGCCTACTCAAAAACCTCCATTTTCTACAAACCCACCGACGCACATGCATACCTAGACTACTCATCCTCCCACCACCCCATACACTAAAAACAGCATCCATACTCACAATTTCTCTGTCTTCGCAGACTCTGCTCCAGCGAGGAGACTTCACTATAAAGCAGCCAAAATTTCAATTTTTTTAAAACCCCGG
>JAMYXO010006231.1:0-14002 GCA_033310375.1 Conus canariensis | reverse complement strand
CTTTCTTTCTTTCTTTCTTTCGTTTTCTCATTATTTGCTCTAGTGGTATAATTGTGAAAACATCTATGTTAGCCTCAGTGAAGTTTTAATAACTCACCAAAATCTTCATGGTGTATGAAATATTCCTTGTTTTTTCTCATTTATTTATTTACTTATATACTTATTTACTTATTTACCTTTTTCTTTCTTCATGTATTTGTTTACTATTTCGTTATTTATTAAGGCATTTATTTAGGTATGTAGGTATTAATTTGCATACGTATTCAATTGGTGACTTTTCAGACAGACAGACAGACAGACAGACAGACAGACAGACAGACAGAGACAGACGAGACGAGAGAGAGAGAGAGAGAGAGAGAGAGAGAGAGAGAATACGAATGCCAATACTTTAATATGGTTTAGGCTATTAAGGCTCATTCACAAAAAACGGACTATGGAGGAATGGGATGGGGGAACGTGGTGGGGGTGAGGGCTGGGGGGAAATGGAGTGAGGAGGGAGGCAGATATACGAACCTTATGTGGAAACGACGTTGTACAATTGGCATGGACGCTGTGGTAGTAACGTGACAGGGAATAATCGATTATAGTATTGAACCTCAGGATGACGACAATGTGGTTTCCTTTGCCTTCAGTTTTGAAAGGGGATAGCATCATCTTCTGCAGTGCTCAGTTCAGCATACTATCTAAAGTTGCCGGGAGACTCCTAACAGGCATACGAACAGACTTGTGTAGGAAACAACTGAATATTTGAACTAGCTGCTGGTTAGGGAGGAACAAAAGTGAACTTCATAAGGCATAAATTTCTCAATGTAGAGTAGGTGTCTGTTAGCAGTGGGGTAAGACATCCGTCTGAAAAGGCACGCCTTCAGACGCCCACCCATCCAAAAGCTGCGGGTTCGAATCCTGGCCGAGCAAAGAAAAAAATGTGAAGAAAAGAAAAATGTGAAGAACAGTTAATTAGTTAGTTAGTTAAGTAGTAAGTAAGGTAGTTAGTAGGTAGGTAGGTAATTAGTCATTAGTTAGCTAATTAGTTATGTTAATATTAGTTAATTTGTTAGCTATTTAATTAGTTAGTTAATGAGGATAAGTTTTATCTTTTTTTTTTTTTCTGATTTCCAGACTACAAGTAGTAAAGAGCCTCTTTCTGTCTGTCTCTAACTTTGTAATTGTCTATAAAAAAAAAATATTTACAAAAATGTGTATATACATACATAATACGAAAATCAAATAAATGAATTGAGAACAGGAAAACCAAAGAAGAGATGGAAAATAGGAAGATAAAGAAAGAAATAAGAACGAAATGTAAGACAGGGAGGATTGATGTGCCATGAAGACGTTAGGAGAAGATGATTATAAATTCAGAATAATAGAACTACTAACTAATAATTAATCAATTTTTTTTTCACTTACCCACCGTGCAGACTTCAGATTTGTTTTCCATTTTGTTTATCTCTCTTGCTTTTTTGGTTCTTTTTCTTCCCTCCCTCCTTCCTTCCTTCCTTCCTTCCTTTCCTTTCTTTCTTTCTTTCTTTCTTTCTTTTTTTCCGTTTTCTCATTATTTGCTCTAGTGGTATAATTGTGAAAACATCTATGTTAGCCTCAGTGAAGTTTTAATAACTCACCAAAATCTTCATGGTATATGAAATATTCCTTGTTTTTTCTCATTTATTTATTTACTTATATACTTATTTACTTATTTACCTTTTTCTTTCTTCATGTATTTATTTACTATTTCGTTATTTATTAAGGCATTTATTTAGGTATGTAGGTATTAATTTGCATACGTATTCAATTGGTGACTTTTCAGATCAGACAGACAGACAGAGAGACAGACAGACAGAAGAGAGAGAGAGAGAGAGAGAGAGAGAGAGAGAATACGAATGCCAATACTTTAATATGGTTTAGGCTATTAAGGCTCATTCACAAAAAACGGACTATGGAGGAATGGGATGGGGGAACGTGGTGGGGGTGAGGGCTGGGGGGAAATGGAGTGAGGAGGGAGGCAGATATACGAACCTTATGTGGAAACGACGTTGTACAATTGGCCTTTACAAACGTTCATCGTGACATGGATCCCACATCGTGGTATTAAAAACATATTTGTAACTAATCCTTGGACTGTCAATCACACATAGTAATAGTCCACTTCACAACTTTACAACACAACAGTCACGATGGGTCCTAGTGAGGATTTCCTTTCACAACATCTTTGCTCCAGGTAGAAGTGAAGTGTTGAACTTGGCCACATACATGGAGGAGATTGACCAAGGTCTTCCCTCTTTCCACAATAGTTGCTATTATTTGTGTGTGAATGTTTGGTTGACAAGATTCTGTGTGCTGCTGCAATCAGCTTCTGTAGTAAGCTAGTCGCTGTCTGTGCCACATATGCTTGATGTTCTAACATTAGTTTTGTGCTCTGTGTTGGGTAAATGCATCGATTTTGAATCACGTTCCGTTGTATTATATTCCTGTTCATAGTCATCAGTATGTTTTACACTAACGGTCATATGCAAATCTGTTTCTGCTACGCACTTTCTGTCAGAGTCATGGCACACTATCAGTCACTGTGTATTGGCGCCACACAGTTTCATGTTGATTTGCCATTCATTGTTTTGAGTGTCATACAAAGACTGGGAAACAGAAGCAGGCAAACGATGATCATAGTCAGCTACATGTTCATCAGTATAAACAATTTTTTCACTGTCAGCATCAGCACCATAGAACAAACTGGGCAGAGTTGGCAAAAATAAGACCAGATGGAGATGAAAAGGCTGCCTTGCCTACCCTTGGCTTCTTCTGTGTTTCACAGTGTTATCCCTGTTTAGCTGGAGGGGGCACTTTCTGCAATACACAGCATGGACGCTGTGGTAGTAACGTGACAGGGAATAATCGATTATAGTATTGAACCTCAGGATGACGACAATGTGGTTTCCTTTGCCTTCAGTTTTGAAAGGGGATAGCGTCATGTTCTGCAGTGCTCAGTTCAGCATACTATCTAAAGTTGCCGGGAGACTCCTAACAGGCATACGAACAGACTTGTGTAGGAAACAACTGAATATTTGAACTAGCTGCTGGTTAGGGAGGAACAAAAGTGAACTTCATAAGGCATAAATTTCTCAATGTAGAGTAGGTGTCTGTTAGCAGTGGGGTAAGACATCCGTCTGAAAAGGCACGCCTTCAGACGCCCACCCATCCAAAAGCTGCGGGTTCGAATCCTGGCCGAGCAAAGAAAAAAATGTGAAGAAAAGAAAAATGTGAAGAACAGTTAATTAGTTAGTTAGTTAAGTAGTAATTAAGGTAGTTAGTTAGTAGGTAGGTAATTAGTCATTAGTTAGCTAATTAGTTATGTTAATATTAATTTGTTAGCTATTTAATTAGTTAGTTAATGAGGATAAGTTTTATCTTTTTTTTTTTTTTGCTTCTTCCAGACTACAAGTAGTAAAGAGCCTCTTTCTGTCTGTCTCTAACTTTGTAATTGTCTATAAAAAAAAATTATTTACAAAAATGTGTATATACATACATATATACGAAAATCAAATAAATGAATAGAGAACAGAAAAACCAAAGAAGAGATGGAAATAGGAAGATAAAGAAAGAAATAAGAACGAAATGTAAGACAGGGAGGATTGATGAGTCATGAAGACGTTATGAGAAGATGATTATAAATTCAGAATAATAGAACTAACTAACTAAGTAATTAATCAATTCGTTTTTCACTTACCCACCGTGCAGACTTCAGGATTTTGTTTTCCATTTGTTTATCTCTCTTGCTTTTTTGGTTCTTTTTCTTCCCTCCCCTCCTTTCCTTCCTTCCTTCCTTCCTCTTCCTTCCTTCCTTTCTTTCTTTCTTTCTTCTTTCTTTCTTCGTTTTCTCATTATTTGCTCTAGTGGTATAATTGTGAAAACATGTATGTTAGCCTCAGTGAAGTTTTAATAACTCACCAAAATCTTAATGGTGTATGAAATATTCCTTGTTTTTTCTCATTTATTTATTTACTTATATACTTATTTACTTATTTACCTTTTTCTTTCTTCATGTATTTGTTTACTATTTCGTTATTTATTAAGGCATTTATTTAGGTATGTAGGTATTAATTTGCATACGTATTCAATTGGTGACTTTTCAGACAGACAGACAGACAGACAGACAGACAGACAGAGAAGAGAGAGAGAGAGAGAGAGAGAGAGAGAGAGAGAGAGAGAGAGAGAGAATACGAATGCCAATACTTTAATATGGTTTAGGCTATTAAGGCTCATTCACAAAAAACGGACTATGGAGGAATGGGATGGGGGAACGTGGTGGGGGTGAGGGCTGGGGGGAAATGGAGTGAGGAGGGAGGCAGATATACGAACCTTATGTGGAAACGACGTTGTACAATTGGCATGGACGCTGTGGTAGTAACGTGACAGGGAATAATCGATTATAGTATTGAACCTCAGGATGACGACAATGTGGTTTCCTTTGCCTTCAGTTTTGAAAGGGGATAGCATCATGTTCTGCAGTGCTCAGTTTAGCATACTCTCTAAAGTTGCCGGGAGACTCCTAACAGGCATACGAACAGACTTGTGTAGGAAACAACTGAATATTTGAACTAGCTGCTGGTTAGGGAGGAACAAAAGTGAACTTCATAAGGCATAAATTTCTCAATGTAGAGTAGGTGTCTCTTAGCAGTGGGGTAAGACATCCGTCTGAAAAGGCACGCCTTCAGACGCCCACCCATCCAAAAGCTACGGGTTCGAATCCTGGCCGAGCAAAGAAAAAAATGTGAAGAAAAGAAAAATGTGAAGAACAGTTAATTAGTTAGTTAGTATAAGTAGTAAGTAGGTAGTTAGTTAGGTAGGTAGGTAATTAGTCATTAGTTAGCTAATTAGTTATGTTAATATTAGTTAATTTGTTAGCTATTTAATTAGTTAATGAGGATAAGTTTTATCTTTTTTTTTTGTTGATTTTCCAGACTACAAGTAGTAAAGAGCCTCTTTCTGTCTGTCTCTAACTTTGTAATTGTCTATAAAAAAAAATATTTACAAAAATGTGTATATACATATATAATACGAAAATCAAATGAATTGAGAACAGAAACACCAAAGAAGAGATGAAAATAGGAAGATAAAGAAAGAAATAAGAACGAAATGTAAGACAGGGAGGATTGATGTGCCATGAAGACGTTATGAAGATGATTATAAATTCAGAATAATAGAACTATCTAACTAACTAATTAATCAATTATTTTTTCACTTACCCACCGTGCAGACTTCAGGATTTTGTTTTCCATTTTGTTTATCTCTCTTGCTTTTTTGGTTCTTTTTCTTCCCTCCTCCCTCCTTCCTTCCTTCCTTCCTTCCTTCCTTCCTTCTTTCTTCTTTCTTTCTTTCTTTCTTTCTTTCTTCCGTTTTCTCATTATTTGCTCTAGTGGTATAATTGTGAAAACATCTATGTTAGCCTCAGTGAAGTTTTAATAACTCACCAAAATCTTCATGGTATATGAAATATTCCTTGTTTTTTCTCATTTATTTATTTACTTATATACTTATTTACTTATTTACCTTTTTCTTTCTTCATGTATTTATTTACTATTTCGTTATTTATTAAGGCATTTATTTAGGTATGTAGGTATTAATTTGCATACGTATTCAATTGGTGACTTTTCAGACAGACAGACAGACAGACAGACAGACAGACAGAGACGACAGAGAGAGAGAGAGAGAAGAGAGAGAGAAACGAATGCCAATACTTTAATATGGTTTAGGCTATTAAGGCTCATTCACAAAAAACGGACTATGGAGGAATGGGATGGGGGAACGTGGTGGGGGTGAGGGCTGGGGGAAATGGAGTGAGGAGGGAGGCAGATATACGAACCTTATGTGGAAACGACGTTGTACAATTGGCCTTTACAAACGTTCATCGTGACATGGATCCCACATCGTGGTATTAAAAACATATTTGTAACTAATCCTTGGACTGTCAATCACACATAGTAATAGTCCACTTCACAACTTTACAACACAACAGTCACGATGGGTCCTAGTGAGGATTTCCTTTCACAACATCTTTGCTCCAGGTAGAAGTGAAGTGTTGAACTTGGCCACATACATGGAGGAGATTGACCAAGGTCTTCCCTCTTTCCACAATAGTTGCTATTATTTGTGTGTGAATGTTTGGTTGACAAGATTCTGTGTGCTGCTGCAATCAGCTTCTGTAGTAAGCTAGTCGCTGTCTGTGCCACATATGCTTGATGTTCTAACATTAGTTTTGTGCTCTGTGTTGGGTAAATGCATCGATTTTGAATCACGTTCCGTTGTATTATATTCCTGTTCATAGTCATCAGTATGTGTTTTACACTAACGGTCATATGCAAATCTGTTTCTGCTACGCACTTTCTGTCAGAGTCATGGCACACTATCAGTCACTGTGTATTGGCGCCACACAGTTTCATGTTGATTTGCCATTCATTGTTTTGAGTGTCATACAAAGACTGGGAAACAGAAGCAGGCAAACGATGATCATAGTCAGCTACATGTTCATCAGTATAAACAATTTTTTCACTGTCAGCATCAGCACCATAGAACAAACTGGGCAGAGTTGGCAAAAATAAACCAGATGGAGATGAAAAGGCTGCCTTGCCTACCCTTGGCTTCTTCTGTGTTTCACAGTGTTATCCCTGTTTAGCTGGAGGGGGCACTTTCTGCGATACACAGCATGGACGCTGTGGTAGTAACGTGACAGGGAATAATCGATTATAGTATTGAACCTCAGGATGACGACAATGTGGTTTCCTTTGCCTTCAGTTTTGAAAGGGGATAGCGTCATGTTCTGCAGTGCTCAGTTCAGCATACTATCTAAAGTTGCCGGGAGACTCCTAACAGGCATACGAACAGACTTGTGTAGGAAACAACTGAATATTTGAACTAGCTGCTGGTTAGGGAGGAACAAAAGTGAACTTCATAAGGCATAAATTTCTCAATGTAGAGTAGGTGTCTGTTAGCAGTGGGGTAAGACATCCGTCTGAAAAGGCACGCCTTCAGACGCCCACCCATCCAAAAGCTGCGGGTTCGAATCCTGGCCGAGCAAAAAAAAAAATGTGAAGAAAAGAAAAATGTGAAGAACAGTTAATTAGTTAGTTAGTTAAGTAGTAAGTAAGGTAGTTAGTTAGGTAGGTAGGTAATTAGTCATTTAGCTAATTAGTTATGTTAATATTAATTTGTTAGCTATTTCATTAGTTAGTTAATGAGGATAAGTTTTATCTTTTTTTTTTTTTTGCTTCTTCCAGACTACAAGTAGTAAAGAGCCTCTTTCTGTCCGTCTCTAACTTTGTAATTGTCTATAAAAAAAAATATTTACAAAAATGTGTATATACATACATATATACGAAAATCAAATAAATGAATAGAGAACAGAAAAACCAAAGAAGAGATGGAAATAGGAAGATAAAGAAAGAAATAAGAACGAAATGTAAGACAGGGAGGATTGATGTGTCCATGAAGACGTTAGAGAAGATGATTATAAATTCAGAATAATAGAACTAACTAACTAAGTAATTAATCAATTCGTTTTTCACTTACCCACCGTGCAGACTTCAGGATTTTGTTTTCCATTTTGTTTATCTCTCTTGCTTTTTTGGTTCTTTTTCTTCCCTCCTCTCCTTCCTTCCTTCCTTCCTTCCTTCCTTCCTTCCTTCCTTTCTTTCTTTCTTTCTTTCTTTCTTTCTTCGTTTTCTCATTATTTGCTCTAGTGGTATAATTGTGAAAACATGTATGTTAGCCTCAGTGAAGTTTTAATAACTCACCAAAATCTTCATGGTGTATGAAATATTCCTTGTTTTTTCTCATTTATTTATTTACTTATATACTTATTTACTTATTTACCTTTTTCTTTCTTCATGTATTTATTTACTATTTCGTTATTTATTAAGGCATTTATTTAGGTATGTAGGTATTAATTTGCATACGTATTCAATTGGTGACTTTTCAGACAGACAGACAGACAGACAGACAGACAGACAGAGAGAGAGAGAGAGAGAGAGAGAGAGAGAGAGAGAGAGAGAGAGAGAGAGAGAGATACGAATGCCAATACTTTAATATGGTTTAGGCTATTAAGGCTCATTCACAAAAAACGGACTATGGAGGAATGGGATGGGGGAACGTGGTGGGGGTGAGGGCTGGGGGGAAATGGAGTGAGGAGGGAGGCAGATATACGAACCTTATGTGGAAACGACGTTGTACAATTGGCATGGACGCTGTGGTAGTAACGTGACAGGGAATAATCGATTATAGTATTGAACCTCAGGATGACGACAATGTGGTTTCCTTTGCCTTCAGTTTTGAAAGGGGATAGCATCATCTTCTGCAGTGCTCAGTTCAGCATACTTCTAAAGTTGCCGGGAGACTCCTAACAGGCATACGAACAGACTTGTGTAGGAAACAACTGAATATTTGAACTAGCTGCTGGTTAGGGAGGAACAAAAGTGAACTTCATAAGGCATAAATTTCTCAATGTAGAGTAGGTGTCTGTTAGCAGTGGGGGTAAGACATCCGTCTGAAAAGGCACGCCTTCAGACGCCCACCCATCCAAAAGCTGCGGGTTCGAATCCTGGCCGAGCAAAGAAAAAAATGTGAAGAAAAGAAAAATGTGAAGAACAGTTAATTAGTTAGTTAGTTAAGTAGTAAGTAAGGTAGTTAGTTGGGTTTAGGTAGGTAATTAGTCATTAGTTAGCTAATTAGTTATGTTAATATTAGTTAATTTGTTAGCTATTTAATTAGTTAGTTAATGAGGATAAGTTTTATCTTTTTTTTTTTTGATTTCCAGACTACAAGTAGTAAAGAGCCTCTTTCTGTCTGTCTCTAACTTTGTAATTGTCTATAAAAAAAAATATTTACAAAAATGTGTATATACATACATATATACGAAAATCAAATAAATGAATTGAGAACAGAAAACCAAAGAAGAGATGGAAATAGGAAGATAAAGAAAGAAATAAGAACGAAATGTAAGACAGGGAGGATTGATGTGCCATGAAGACGTTAGGAGAAGATGATTATAAATTCAGAATAATAGAACTATACTAACTAAGTAATTAATCAATTAGTTTTTTCACTTACCCACCGTGCAGACTTCAGGATTTTGTTTTCCATTTTGTTTATCTCTCTTGCTTTTTTGGTTCTTTTTCTTCCCTCCTCCTTCCTTCCTTCCTTCCTTCCTTCCTTTCTTTCTTTCTTTCTTTCTTTCTTTCTTTTCTTTCTTCCGTTTTCTCATTATTTGCTCTAGTGGTATAATTGTGAAAACATCTATGTTAGCCTCAGTGAAGTTTTAATAACTCACCAAATCTTCATGGTATATGAAATATTCCTTGTTTTTTCTCATTTATTTATTTACTTGATATACTTATTTACTTATTTACCTTTTTCTTTCTTCATGTATTTATTTACTATTTCGTTATTTATTAAGGCATTTATTTAGGTATGTAGGTATTAATTTGCATACGTATTCAATTGGTGACTTTTCAGGAAACAGACAGACAGACGACAGACAGACAGACAAGACAGACAGACAAAAGGAAGACAGAGACAGAGAGAGAGAGGAGAGAGAGAGAGAGAGAATACGAATGCCAATACTTTAATATGGTTTAGGCTATTAAGGCTCATTCACAAAAAACGGACTATGGAGGAATGGGATGGGGGAACGTGGTGGGGGTGAGGGCTGGGGGGAAATGGAGTGAGGAGGGAGGCAGATATACGAACCTTATGTGGAAACGACGTTGTACAATTGGCCTTTACAAACGTTCATCGTGACATGGATCCCACATCGTGGTATTAAAAACATATTTGTAACTAATCCTTGGACTGTCAATCACACATAGTAATAGTCCACTTCACAACTTTACAACACAACAGTCACGATGGGTCCTAGTGAGGATTTCCTTTCACAACATCTTTGCTCCAGGTAGAAGTGAAGTGTTGAACTTGGCCACATACATGGAGGAGATTGACCAAGGTCTTCCCTCTTTCCACAATAGTTGCTATTATTTGTGTGTGAATGTTTGGTTGACAAGATTCTGTGTGCTGCTGCAATCAGCTTCTGTAGTAAGCTAGTCGCTGTCTGTGCCACATATGCTTGATGTTCTAACATTAGTTTTGTGCTCTGTGTTGGGTAAATGCATCGATTTTGAATCACGTTCCGTTGTATTATATTCCTGTTCATAGTCATCAGTATGTTTTACACTAACGGTCATATGCAAATCTGTTTCTGCTACGCACTTTCTGTCAGAGTCATGGCACACTATCAGTCACTGTGTATTGGCGCCACACAGTTTCATGTTGATTTGCCATTCATTGTTTTGAGTGTCATACAAAGACTGGGAAACAGAAGCAGGCAAACGATGATCATAGTCAGCTACATGTTCATCAGTATAAACAATTTTTTCACTGTCAGCATCAGCACCATAGAACAAACTGGGCAGAGTTGGCAAAAATAAGCCAGATGGAGATGAAAAGGCTGCCTTGCCTACCCTTGGCTTCTTCTGTGTTTCACAGTGTTATCCCTGTTTAGCTGGAGGGGGCACTTTCTGCGATACACAGCATGGACGCTG
The DNA here is from genome assembly GCA_033310375.1 of Conus canariensis. Classification (NCBI taxonomy): domain Eukaryota; kingdom Metazoa; phylum Mollusca; class Gastropoda; order Neogastropoda; family Conidae; genus Conus; species Conus canariensis. The sequence goes on along the minus strand of JAMYXO010006231.1, from coordinate 3,419 downwards.
TGGTAGTAACGTGACAGGGAATAATCGATTATAGTATTGAACCTCAGGATGACGACAATGTGGTTTCCTTTGCCTTCAGTTTTGAAAGGGGATAGCGTCATGTTCTGCAGTGCTCAGTTCAGCATACTATCTAAAGTTGCCGGGAGACTCCTAACAGGCATACGAACAGACTTGTGTAGGAAACAACTGAATATTTGAACTAGCTGCTGGTTAGGGAGGAACAAAAGTGAACTTCATAAGGCATAAATTTCTCAATGTAGAGTAGGTGTCTGTTAGCAGTGGGGTAAGACATCCGTCTGAAAAGGCACGCCTTCAGACGCCCACCCATCCAAAAGCTGCGGGTTCGAATCCTGGCCGAGCAAAGAAAAAAATGTGAAGAAAAGAAAAATGTGAAGAACAGTTAATTAGTTTAGTTAAGTAGTAAGTAAGGTAGTAGTTAGTTAGGAGGTAATTAGTCATTAGCTAATTAGTTATGTTAATATTAATTTGTTAGCTATTTAATTAGTTAGTTAATGAGGATAAGTTTTTTCTTTTTTTTTTTTTTTGCTTCTTCCAGACTACAAGTAGTAAAGAGCCTCTTCTGTCTGTCTCTAACTTTGTAATTGTCTATAAAAAAAATATTTACAAAAATGTGTATATACATACATATATACGAAAATCAAATAAATGAATTAGAGAACAGAAAAACCAAAGAAGAGATGGAAATAGGAAGATAAAGAAAGAAATAAGAACGAAATGTAAGACAGGGAGGATTGATGTGCCATGAAGACGTTAGAGAAGATGATTATAAATTCAGAATAATAGAACTAACTAACTAAGTAATTAATCAATTCGTTTTTCACTTACCCACCGTGCAGACTTCAGGATTTTGTTTTCCATTTTGTTTATCTCTCTTGCTTTTTTGGTTCTTTTTCTTCCCTCCCTCTTCCTTCCTTCCTTCTTCCTTCCTTCCTTCCTTCCTTCCTTCCTTCTTTCTTTCTTTCTTTCTTTCTTTCTTTCTTTCTTCCGTTTTCTCATTATTTGCTCTAGTGGTATAATTGTGAAAACATGTATGTTAGCCTCAGTGAAGTTTTAATAACTCACCAAAATCTTATGGTATATGAAATATTCCTTGTTTTTTCTCATTTATTTATTTACTTATATACTTATTTACTTATTTACCTTTTTCTTTCTTCATGTATTTATTTACTATTTCGTTATTTATTAAGGCATTTATTTAGGTATGTAGGTATTAATTTGCATACGTATTCAATTGGTGACTTTTCAGACAGACAGACAGACACAGAGCAGACAGAGAGAGAGAGAGAGAGAGGCAGAGAGAGGAGAGAGAGAAAGAGAGAGAGAATACGAATGCCAATACTTTAATATGGTTTAGGCTATTAAGGCTCATTCACAAAAAACGGACTATGGAGGAATGGGATGGGGGAACGTGGTGGGGTGAGGGCTGGGGGGAAATGGAGTGAGGAGGGAGCAGATATACGAACCTTATGTGGAAACGACGTTGTACAATTGGCATGGACGCAGTGGTAGTAACGTGACAGGGAATAATCGATTATAGTATTTGAACCTCAGGATGACGACATGTGGTTTCCTTTGCCTCAGTTTTGAAAGGGGATAGCATCATCTTCTGCAGTGCATCAGTTTCAGCATATTTGCCATTCATTGTTTTGAGTGTCATACAAAGACTGGGAAACAGAAGCAGGCAAACGATGATCATAGTCAGCTACATGTTCATCAGTATAAACAATTTTTTCACTGTCAGCATCAGCACCATAGAACAAACTGGGCAGAGTTGGCAAAAATAAACCAGATGGAGATGAAAAGGCTGCCTTGCCTACCCTTGGCTTCTTCTGTGTTTCACAGTGTTATCCCTGTTTAGCTGGAGGGGGCACTTTCTGCGATACATAGCATGGACGCTGTGGTAGTAACGTGACAGGGAATAATCGATTATAGTATTGAACCTCAGGATGACGACAATGTGGTTTCCTTTGCCTTCAGTTTTGAAAGGGGATAGCGTCATGTTCTGCAGTGCTCAGTTCAGCATACTATCTAAAGTTGCCGGGAGACTCCTAACAGGCATACGAACAGACTTGTGTAGGAAACAACTGAATATTTGAACTAGCTGCTGGTTAGGGAGGAACAAAAGTGAACTTCATAAGGCATAAATTTCTCAATGTAGAGTAGGTGTCTGTTAGCAGTGGGGTAAGACATCCGTCTGAAAAGGCACGCCTTCAGACGCCCACCCATCCAAAAGCTGCGGGTTCGAATCCTGGCCGAGCAAAGAAAAAAATGTGAAAAAAGAAAAATGTGAAGAACAGTTAATTAGTTAGTTAGTTAAGTAGTAAGTAAGGTAGTTAGTTAGTTAGGTAGGTAATTAGTCATTAGTTAGCTAATTAGTTATGTTAATATTAGTTAATTTGTTAGCTATTTAATTAGTTAGTTAATGAGGATAAGTTTTATCTTTTTTTTTTTTTTGCTTCGACCAGACTACAAGTAGTAAACAGCCTCTTTCTGTCTGTCTCTAACTTTGTAATTGCCTATAAAAAAAATATTTACAAAAATGTGTTTATACATAGATATATACGAAAATCAAATAAATGAATAGAGAACAGAAAAACCAAAGAAGAGATGGAAATAGGAAGATAAAGAAAGAAATAAGAACGAAATGTAAGACAGGGAGGATTGATGTGCCATGAAGACGTTATGAGAAGATGATTATAAATTCAGAATAATAGAACTAACTAACTAAGTAATTAATCAATTCTTTTTTCACTTACCCACCGTGCAGACTTCAGGATTTTGTTTTCCATTTTGTTTATCTCTCTTGCTTTTTTGGTTCTTTTTCTTCCCTCCTCCTTCCTTCCTTCCTTCCTTCCTTCCTTCCTTCCTTCCTTCCTTCCTTCCTTCCTTCCTTCCTTTCTTTCTTTCTTTCTTCCGTTTTCTCATTATTTCCTCTAGTGGTATATTTGTGAAAACGTCTATGTTAGCCTCAATGATGTTTTAATAACTCACCAAAATCTTCATGGTATATGAAATATTCCTTGTTTTTTCTCATTTATTTATTTACTTATATACTTATTTACTTATTTACCTTTTTCTTTCTTCATGTATTTATTTACTATTTCTTTATTTATTAAGGCATTTATTTAGGTATGTAGGTATTAATTTGCATACGTATTCAATTGGTGACTTTTCAGACAGACAGACAGACAGACAGACAGAACAGACAGAGAGAGGAGAGAGAGAATACGAATGCCAATACTTTAATATGGTTTAGGCTATTAAGGCTCATTCACAAAAAACGGACTATGGAGGAATGGGATGGGGGAACGTGGTGGGAGTGAGGACTGGGGGGAAATGGAGTGAGGAGGGAGGCAGATATACGAACCTTATGTGGAAACAACGTTGTACAATTGGCC
>JAMYXO010006230.1:10000-12500 GCA_033310375.1 Conus canariensis | reverse complement strand
CAGTCACCTCACATGCTTTTGGAAAGCCAATTTCTTGGAATCTGTCTTGAATGTCTAACCATCAGACCTGCTGTTTGGAGTACGCTGGACACTCCTATCAAGTAACCAAGATGATGAAGCCGGTTACTGACTCTCACTTGAATATCATTAAAACACTGGCCGGTGTGGCAGATGGTATCTCCACTCCAAACAGTATTTACATCCATTGTTGTAACTCTAATGGCGTTTGAAAAGCTGTTTGATCTTTGTACCTGTCAATATCCTTTGGCCAAATCGGTGTTTTCTATTGCTCCATTTAATAGACAAAATAATTCATCAACATCAGATATTGGTTCAGTATCAAAGATGATAACTACGTATATTCCTTTAAATGCAGTCTGCTGATTTGCCAAATGTACATTGAGGACCTAAGGCACCAAACCTCTAAATCAGGACGTACCTTTGATGCCAGAATTCCTTGCTGTTTTGAGGAATAAACGAGGCACATACCAGGCTTTTGGTCCTGAAAATACAAAGACTCCATAGACGTCAGTGCCTTTGGCTAAATCAGGGCCATAAGTTGATAACAGCCTCTTCTAACTGCGCCCACCATTAGTTAAGTGCAAAGCCCACATAACTGGTATTGTCCAGGTGTGGTGTGCTTGCTCATCTGTAACGTAAATGATGATGCGATTTCACAGCGAAGAGTGTTGAATAATGGGACAGTAACAGTAAAGACAGGTATGATTATTTGACAGCGCCTTTCCTTTTTAAAGAAAGCGACGTGTTTAAGTGACTCCTATTTTTCTGTCATCTTTCAAACCACGTCAGTGGCATTTCCCCCACGCTGCTCATTCCAGCTCCCACTCAAAGCCACAGCCTGAGCCATCGCCACTCTACCAGTGAGCAATTGATATTAAATCATCAGGAGGCATTCACCAGACACTTCACTGCTGCTGGATCACTTTGGTGGTGTTCAGTGGTGTCTGTTCTGATTCAACATACACAGGAGGCCACCTGCTAAGCCCCTTAGTGATGACAATTGTTAGTTGCGTAGCAAGAGTGAGTGACCCTTTCCCTCCACAGGACGCCATCATGTCAGCCTAACAACAGTGCCTATGAACTTGCCGATACTGATGGAACAAACTCCCCAACAGTACGGATGTGTGGAGGTTATCAAAACTCAACTCCCCGCAGGATCCGGGCTTGAAGGGCCATGGAATTTAAGACCTTTTTATGCTGATCAGTGAGGATGATTATGATGAAAGTGATGCTGTAGAGCTGCATTCCTCTCAGAATCTACATGACAGGGCTGTACTCTACGCTTCCTTTCGTAATGCAGTCCTACATCAACCTGGCCCGAGAGATACAGACATCTGCAGTGTTGGTCAGGAAATTTGAGCAACACCCTTAGACCTGCATCCATTAAGTGAATGAAACGTGGCTGTATGGTTTAGATCTCCCCATATGCACCAGTGACAAACTCAACTCTTGGCAGTAGCCAGTCAGGGCTGTGATGGGAATCAAACCCACGACCTTCCAGCCTGTGGTCCACCGTACTTACCAGTTCCATGGGGCCTGGCCTGGTAGCCTTCACCATCCTCATCCTCATCGATCAGCATAAAAAAGTCTAAAATACTGTGGCCCTTCATTCCCTGCTCTCGTGAGGAGGTCAGTGTTGATGTCCTCCATACCGTCTGTGCTCTTGGTAAATTCGTGTCATGGGTATCGACAAGTTCATGTGGACTGTTGTTAGCTTGACGTGGTGGAGTCCTTTGGAGCAGTATGATCAGTCACACTACCTCTGCAGCTAATGACTGTCGTTGAAGGAGGATGGGGTAATAGGTTCTTAGTAGGTTGTGGTTTGGTGGTGGTGGTGGCTTTTTTGTTACCTCACGAGTGTACGAAAGTCAGTCCGGGTATTCATTCAATTTTGGCTGTTTGTGTATGTGTCTTTGCTCCTGTGTGAGCGTATGTGCCTGTGCGTGCTTGTGTGAGTCCATAGTGAATTTTGATGTTGGCATTTTCTTAGCAAGTACAAGCATAAGTGTTACCGTACCTGGCAGAATGATAGATGTTCTTAACACCTCTTAAGTTGTCTCCTGAACATTGATGTCGCTGAAGTGTTATGGCCATCAATCGGCCATTAGCACTTTCAGCAATATTCTCAACATTATAAAATTCATATTTACTTTAAAGTTGTTATCACTTAAGATTAATGCTGTATACATCTATAAAGTTATATTATATTTAATGACATACAAATTTTGTAATAAATATTCAGTTCCATTCCATCAAAGCTGAACCTTCAAAGAAGTTTTCGCCGAGCAGAGGTGAAAATATAATTTTAATGTGCGTCTAAAAGTAGGCTGAAGACGAATCTCAAACAGATATATCTTACCAAGTATAGCTAAGTATAACTATATGTGTTTATCAATTACACTGAAATTTAGAAAGAGAGGGGATTAGTTACCGCACAAGGACACATACAAACGACGTACAGTACAAAACACAATGCATA
>JAMYXO010006230.1:0-5000 GCA_033310375.1 Conus canariensis | reverse complement strand
GAGAATTCTTCTTATACTCTTCGGTTCAGTGAGACTGTAAGTGCTACCGCCGACAACAGTTTATCCCAGGACTTGCAAACAGTTAGACAAAACACGTCACTGAGGACAAATGCGTCACCGTTGTATTCAGTAACATGGATTTTCTCCCTTGGGACAACCCTAACAACATCATAAGTGAAGAGGCGGAAACCATCGTCTATCGAATAAAAAACAACCTGCTTGTGCTGCTGTTTCTGATTGGTGGCCCCACTAACGTCATCAACATGGCGGTGTTTTACAAGCAAGGTCTTGGGGATCGCGTCAACCTGTGTCTGTTCACTTTAGCCTTAAACGACGGAGTTCATCTGATGATGTCAGTACTCATGCATGGCGAGCAACTGTTTCTGCAATTCACCACCAACGAGAGGTTCGGTCCGCTTGCCATTTTTCTGATCAATAACAACATCCCCGTGTTCCTAGCCTCCTACCACATTTCTCACATTTTGTCCGCCATTATTGCCATGGAAAGATGCCTTTGTGTCATCAACCCGCTCAGATTCCAAACTCTCCTCCGTACTCAAACGATGGCGGCTATCATCATTGTGATCAGTATCATCATAACGTGTTTATGTTTCATCGTAGTCTATAGATATCACATAGGATGTTTTCACGACCCTGTGTCAGGTGTAGTCATCACGACATTGATTGAGGGATCGTTTTACAGACAACACAAACAATTCATCGATCGTCTCCATAGCTCCGTCTTTGGTTTGGGTCTGCCTGCTGCACAAATGGCTGTGGTGACGTCAGCAACCATAATTACGATCGTGAAATTACGGCAGGCAGTAACGTGGAGATCAGGAACGTCGTCTTCCATCTCAGCCAAAGAATTGGCTCTGACGAAAATCCTTGTGGGAAACTCTATTTTCTTCATTGTGTGTAATATTCCGTTCACTGTCATTCGTTTTAGCAACCTGTTCTTCCCAGAACTCAATTCTGGTCAAAGTCATCACAACCTCTTTTTGGCAGGAGTCTGGGTGACTGAAATATTTGCTTTTATCAATGCTACGTTCAATTTCTTCATTTATTTTGTCATGGGGTCTCACTACCGCAAAACGTTCTGGGCTTTGTTTGGCAGAAAAGAAAAGAGAACAAAATCCTGATTGCTAATTTGTTGTTGTTGTTCAATGAACAACCTCCAAACTGTTTCACAGAGCAATGTAACTTTGTGTGTGTTTGCTTGCATGTGTGTGTGTGTGTATGTGTGTTTGTGTGTGTGTGTGTGTGTGTGTGTGTGTGTGTGTGTGTGTGAGTGTGTGTGTGTGTGTGTGTGTTTGTTTGTTTGTGTGTGTGTGTGTGTGTGTGTGTGTGTGTATGTATGTATGTGTGTGTGTGTGTGCATGCCTGCCTGCGTGTGTGCATGCGTGCGTCGTTGTGTGTGTGCGTGTGTGTGTGTGTGTGTGTGTGTGTGTGTGTGTGTGTGTGTGTGTTTTGTTTTGTGTGTGTGTGTGTGTGTGTGTGTGTGTGTGGTGTGTGTTTGTGTGTGTTTGCATGCGTGTGTGTGTGTGTACGTGCGTAGGTGCATGTCTGTGCGTGTGTGCGCGCGAGCGAGTGCGTGCGTGTATGCGTATGTGTGTGAGTGTCTATGTGTATGAATGTATGTTGTTGTTGTTGTTGTTGTTGTTGTTGTTGTGTGTCTGTTTGCTTGCATGCATTCGCCCAAGTTCCTGGTGGTTTCATGTGTATTTATTTGTGAAAAGAGCACATAGGCAAAAAAATAGAGGTCGCTTGTGCAAACATTAAAAAAAACAAAGTGGGGTGGGGATGGGGGGTAGGGATGGTGGGGTTAAAGTCTTGTGTCATTACCCACCCAGTCATGGAAACTGAGCAATATGCATGCGTGTAGTTAATGGAGAACACAGGGTGACTGGTTTGTCACCTGTAGGGACGGGCTGTTGAATCGTCAGAGGACAGACTAGTCGACGGCGTCGCAGGAGACGTGTTCGCGAGGGTGCATGCCTCAGAGCCTTTTTTAAAAATTATTGAACAATGACACTGGAGCTGTCAAAAATATACGTACGGCAACATGCCCATGTGAAGATCAGAAAACCACTGGGAGAAATGGACATCATTGATAGTGTCAGCTTTCTTTGGCAGCAGTAGAGCGTAACGTCTGTGAGACAGCTGGTACACCCAGCTGTGTTCATGTGTACTTGCTGATTGTGGCCTCCATTGATACACTGTGATTATGCTGATATTGTATATAAACAGAGGTGAAAGGAGCTTCGGGTTCAGCATGTGCTGCAGACACCATACCTTGTATTTACGAGGGAGGCCACACACTGGTCGACTGTGTATATGTATCTTAGGAGATCCGATAAAAAGCTGTTCTGCACAATTCTTAGCTGCTGTCAGCACGTCACTGACATTGCTTGAGCTGACTGTTGACATCTTTTGACCTCCCTTGCATCCTTAAGGATCCTCTAGCGAAGGCTCAAAGATTGTCCCCTACATTTTACACTGTTTATACAATGATTTTAGTTTTTCAGCAGTTTATTTCCTGACCACTATGTGTCCTTAAAGGATCCTCTAGCGAAGGCTCAAAGATTATCCCCTACATTTTACACCGTTTATACAATGATTTTAGTTTTTCAGCAATTTATTTCCTGACCACTATGTGTCCTTAAAGGATCCTCAAGAAAAGGGTCAAAGATTGTCCCCTGCATTTTACGCTGTTTATATAATGATTTTAGTTTTGTGCAACTTATTTCCTGACTACAATTCATCCTTAAAGATCCTCAAGTGAAGATTCAAAGATCGTCCCTTGCAATATTTGCTGTTTATACAATGATTTTAGTTTTTAGCAACTTATTGCCTGACCACACTTTCTTTGCGTTTTAATTTTCTACCCGTCACTGGCTGCTTTAGGTTGGTATTGGATTCCATTTTTGAACTCTTGGTGATGAGAATACCACAGAATTATAGACTGTGGTATATCTCTATTTGATGCCAAGGGAACACAGGCGCAATCAGCCATGCCTCCCTGACGAGTCCGATCCAGCGGACGAAAGGTCTCAAAGCAAACGCGAAATGAATGGTTCTGTCTTCAAGATGGGTTCCCCCTTGTGCTTCTAGTGAAGAAGTCTATATCTATATTTACTACTTTTTTTTTTTTTTTCTTCTCCTCCCCCCCCTCCCCCCCCCACCCCCTTCCTCTTTTAATTGTTTGTTGTTGTTGTTATTTCTGCCAAATCATGGATGTAATAACGGAGGAACTGTTAGTCTGCTCTAGCTTTCCTCCACTACTGAATTGTTAACACACACACACACACACACACACACACACACACACACACACACACACACAAATATATATATATATATATTTTATATATATCTAAGACATAAGAGCAAGCTTTGTTTATAATTGAATATTTCTTGCAGTCATTGCAACACCAAGCTGCTCTGTAAGTTGCTGGAATGGTGCTCGGTACTTATCCTTGGAATTTATTAGTTCATTGTAATTTAGTCCCTTGTGGATTCATTCCAATAGCTGGCCCTCAGCACTTGTGTCTTAAGAGGTTATCTTTTTATATTTTCTACTTTTCACAAGAAAATGTAACTTGTTTTGCTCTTTCATGATTTTCTTTTGCTTCTTAGGTGGCACCTTTGGTTGGTTTTTTGAAAACTCAACAAACATACTACGGTATTGCACACCAGCCTTTTCTAGGATAGCATTCTTGTTAAAACCGAAAAGGCAGAGGAGTCAAATTACCACTTTCTGCGGTCACTGAGGAGAAACAATCAGGTTTCGAAATATCGGTATCTAACCAGGAGTTATATGCTAGTGAGTTTCCTCCCCATTGGAGAATGTCTCCTCCTTGGAGACTATAAGCTTGCTGAAGGCTCATTTTGAGAAGCATTTATTTTATTATTTTTTCCCCATTCACCCACTTAAGCACATACTGTTAGTTAGGCAGAACAATCTACCACTGCAGATATGAATGCTTATCTCCCCCTATTTCTTCAATCTAAGACATAAGAGCAAGCTTTGTTTATAATTGAATATTTCTTGCAGTCATTGCAACACCAAGATGCTCTGTAAGTTGCTGGAATGGTGCTCGGTACTTATCCTTGGAATTTATTAGTTCATTGATATATATATTATATATATATATATATATATATATATATATATATATAGAGAGAGAGAGAGAGAGAGAGAGAGAGAGAGAGAGTTTTATTGTGTGTGTGTGTGTGTGGATAAATAGATAGACAGCACTGTATACATAAGTCATGTAAAGGAGATTGTGAGTTAAAAAGGAGCTCTGAGCCTGGTCTCTAAGTGAAGACAGGCGCTGTATAAGTACTCTCCATCATCATCATCAGCAGCAGCAGCACCACCACCACCACCATCATCAACTTCTTTTTTTTTCTCTCTTCTTCTTCTCATCGTCATCATCATCATCGTCATCATCATCAGCAGCAGCATCATCATCATCATCATTACCATTATCATTACCATCATCATCATTATCATCGTATCATAGCATCATCATGATCATCATCATCATTACATTACCATCATCTTCATCATCCTCATCATTACCTTACCTACATCATCATCATCATTATCGATCGTCATCATCATCATTACCACGTTCATCCAACAACAGTGTCACAAGATTCTGCCTCTACTGATCACTGTGGACAAACTCAACACGGATATGGATGCGGAGCGGAAAACCAAACTCAGGTTACGAGTAGGGCAGGGAATAAAGACACACGGTTTGAGACCTCTCTCTCTCTCTCTCTCTTCTCTCTCTCTCTCTCTCTCTCTTCATTTTTGTTTTTTTTCTTGTGTGTTGAATGGTGATAAAAAAAGTTGATGCCATTGAGTTCCAAAAACCCTCTCATCCATCAAAGTCCGCAACGCTAACGACGGCTCCACAGTGATCAGTATGTAACATGGGCCAGATAAAATGTTTAATGTTTGGGTGGAGCTGGGGATGGAGGAAAGG
>JAMYXO010006229.1:0-14008 GCA_033310375.1 Conus canariensis | reverse complement strand
GTTGGGGGGGGGGGGGGGGGTGGGGGGGGGGGGGGGGGGGGAAAGGGGGGGATTTTTTTTGTTTTTTTTTTGTTGTTGGGGTTTTGGGGGAAGTGAAGTTTGTTTTGGGGAAAGTGGTTTTAAGGGAAGGTTGAAAAAAAAAGAAAAAAGGTTTTGGGTTTTTGGGGGGGAAATAAGGGGGTTTTTTTTGGGTGGGTGGGAAAAAGAGTGGGGGAAAGAGGGGGGGGAGGTATTTTTAAAATAAATTTTTTTTTTAAATTTTTTTTTGGGTTTTTTTAAATTGTTTGAAAAAAAAAATTTTTTTTTTTTTTTTTTTTTTGGGATTTTTGGGGGAGAAGGGGGGTATTTTTTGAAAGGGTTAATTTTTTTGGGGGGGAAATAAATTAATTAAATTTTTTGGGGAAATTATTTTTAAATATTTTTTTTGTTTTGGGGGGGTTTTTTTTTTTTTTTTAAAAATTTGTTATGTTTTGTTGTTTTTTGTTAAATTATTTTTTAGGGAAAGAGAAAAAAAGGAAAGAAAAAATTTTTTATAAAATTTTTTTAGGGTTTGTTTGTTGTTTTTGGGAAAATTTTTTGTTTAAAAAAGAAGGGGGGGGGGGGGGGGATTTAATTGAATTGTTTTTTTGGGGGGATTGTTTTTTTTTATATATTAAAGGGGGTTTTTTTGTTGTTTGTTTGTTTTTTTTGTGGGGTTGAAAAAAAAAAAAAAAAAAAAAAAAAAAAAAAAAAAAAAAAAAAAAGGGAAAATTTTAAAAATAAAGGGATTTTTGAATGAAATAGTGGAAAAAAAATGTGGGGGGGGATAAATTAAGTGTAAAAGATTAAAAATTTTTTTGAATGAAAAATTTTTGAAAAAATTAATTTTGGGGTTTTTTGGGGGAATGTTGAAAAAGGAGGGATTTTAGATTTTTTGGTTTCGTTGGGGGAAAGGTTAAGGGATAGGTATTTGGGGGGTTTTTGGTTAAATTTTGGTTTTTGTTTAATGTTTTTTATGAAAATTTGGGTGATTTTTTTTTTAAAATTTTTTTTTGTTTTAAAAAAAAAAAAGGTTTTTAAATTTGGGTTAAATTTTAGTTTTTTTTTATTTTTTATTTTTTTGGGAAGGAATTTTGGGGAAGGGGAATTTTAATTTTTTGTTTGGATTTTTATTTTTTGGGGATTTTTGTTGTATGGGGAAGAAATTTTTTTGGGGATTGGGGGTTTAATTTTTTTTAAATTGAGGGTTTTTGGGTATTTTTGTTAGTTTTTTTTGGGTTTTTTTTTTAAAAAAATGAATGTTTTTTAAAAAAAGGCCCGGGGGAAATTTTTTTTGGTTTTTGGGGGTGTTTTGGGTGTTTTGTGGTTTTGGTTGGTTTTGGGGGTTTGGGTGTTTGATTTTTTTTTTGTTTTTTATTGTTAAATTTTTTTTTTTTTTTTGGGTTTTTAAATTAAATTTTGGTTTGGTAGTTGTTTTTAAGGGTTTTTTTTGGGGGGGGTGGTTTGGTGGGGGGGGTTTTTGGGTTTTGGGGTGATAAGTTTAAAAAGGGTTTTGGTTGATTGTTGATAAAAGGGTTTGTTGGGGTTTTTTAAAAGTTTGTGGGAATAGAGGAATGTTGGAAAAGGAAAAGGAAAGAAAAAGGAAAAAGTGGGTTTTTGGTTTTTTTTGGTTTTTTTGTTTTTGTTTTGTTTTGTTTTGTTTTTTTTTTTTTTGTTTTGGGGGATTTTTTTTTAATTTTTTTAAAATTTTTTTTTTTTTTTTTTTTTTTTTTTTTTTTTTTTTTTTTAAAAATTTTTTAAAAAAAGGGGGGGGGGGGGGGGGGGGGGGGAAAAATTTTTTTTTTTAAAAAAAAAGAAAAAAAAAAAAAAGGGGGGTTTTAAGGTTTTTTTTTTTTTTAAAAAAAAAAGGGGGGGGGGGGTTTTTTTTTTGTTTTTTTTTTTTTTTTTTTTTTTTTTTTTTTTTTTAAAAAAAAAAAAATTTTTTTTTTTTGGGGGGGTTTTTTGGGGGGGGTTTTTTGGGGGGTTTTAAAAAAAAAAAAAAAAAAAAAATTTTAAAAAAAAATAAAAAAAAAGGGAGGAAAAAGGGGAAGGGAAAAAAAAAATGAAAAAAGGGGGTTTTTTTAAAAGGGGGGGAAAAAAAAAAGGGGAAAAGGGGGGGAAAAAAAGGGGGGGAAAAAAGGAGGGGGAAAGGGGGGGGGGGGGGGAAAAATTTAAAAGGTAAAAAATAAAAAATTTTTTTTGGGGGGGGAAAGGAAAAAAAAATTTTTTTGGGGGTTTTTTGGGGGGGGGGGTTTTTTTTTTTTTTAAAAAATTTTAAAAAAAAAAATTTTTTTGGGAAATTGGAAAAAAATGGGGGGGGGGGGGTTGGGGGGGGGGGGGGGGGGGGGGGGGGGGGGGGGGGGGGGGGGGGGGGGGGGGGGGGGGGGGGGGGGGGGGGGGGGGGGGGGGGGGGGAAAAAATTTTAAAAAAAAAAAAAGGGGGGGGGGGGGGGAAAAAAAAGGGGCCAAAAAAAAAAAAAAAAAAATTTTTTTTAAAGGGGGGGAAAAAAAAGGGGGGGGGGGGGGTTTTTTTTTTTCCCCTTTTAGGGGGAAATGCTTAAAAAAAAAAAAAAAAAAAAAAAAGGGGGGGGGGGTTTTTTTCCCCCAAAAAAATTATTTTTAAAAAAAAAAGGGGGGGAAAAGGGGGGGCCCCGGAAGGGGGGAAAATTAAAAAAAAAAAAATTTTTTTAAAAATTTTTTAAAAATTTTTTTAAAAACCAAAAAAAAAGGGTTTTTGGGTTTTTGGGGGTTTTTTGGGGGGGGTTTTGTTTGGGGGGGGGGGGGGGTTTTTTAAAAAAGGGGAAAAAAAAATTTTACAAAAAAAAAAATTTTTTAAAAAGGGGTTAAAAAATTTTTTTTTGGGGGGGAAAAAAAAAACCCAAATTTTTTACAAAATGCCGGGGGGAAAAAAAAAAAAAAAAAAAAAATTTTTTTTTTTAAAAAAGGTTTTTGGGGGGGGGGGAAAAAAAAAAAAATTTTTTTAAAAAAAAACCCCCCCAAAAAAAAAAAACAAAAAAGGGGGGGGTTTTGGGTTTTTGGGGGGGGGGGGGAAAAAAGGGGGGGGGGCGGGGGGGGGGGGGGGGGTTTTTGGGGGGGGGTTTTTTTTTTTTGGGGGGCCCCGGGGGGGGGAAAGGTTTTTTTTAAAAAAGGGGGGGGGCCGGAAAAAAAAAAAGGGGCAAAAAAAAAAAATTTTTTTAAAAAATTAAAAAAAAAAAAAAAAAGGGGGGCCCCCCAAAAATTTTATTTTCGGGGGGGTTTTTTTTCCCCGGGGGGGGGGGGGGGGGGGAAAGGGGGGGGGGGGGCCGGGGGTTCCCTTTTTTTTTTAAATTTTTTATTTTTTTTAAAAATTTTTTTAAAATTTTTTTTTTAAAAAATTGGAAAGGGTTTTTTTTTTTTTTAAAATTTGGGTTTTTTTGGGGAAAAAATTTTTTTTTTTTTTTTTTTTATTTTTTTTTTTTAAAAAAAACCCCCCCCCCCCTTTTTTTTGGGGGGGGAAAAGGGAAAAGGGGGGGGGGGCTTGGGGGGGCCCCGGGGGGGGGGGGGAAAAATTTTTTTTGGGGGGGGGGGGGGGGGGGGTTTTTGGGGGGAAAATTTTCCTTTTTTCCTTTTTTCCCCTTTTTAAAAAGGGCCCAAAAAATTTTCCATTTTTTTTCCCCCTTTTTTTTCCTTTTTTTTTCCCCCTTTTTTTTTTTTCTTTTTTTTCCCCCTTTTTTTTTCCAAAAAAATTTTTTTTCTTTTTTCTTTTTTTTTTCCCTTTTTTTCCCCTTTTTTAAAATTTTTTAAAAGGGAAAATTTTTTTTAAAAATTTTTTTTTTAAAAAAAAACCCAAAAAAAAAAAAATTGGGGGGGGGGGTTTTTAAACCCAAAAAAATTTTTACCTTTTTTTTTTTAAATTTTTTTTTAAAAATTTTCCCGGGCCCCGAAAAAAAAAAAGGGGTTTTTTTTTTTAAAAACTTTTTAAAAATTTTTAAAAAAAAATTTTTTTTCCCCCTTTTTTTTTTAAAAAAAAAAAAAAATTTTTTTTTTAATTGTTTTATTTTTTTTTTTTGGGGGGGGGGAAAAAAAAAGGGGGGAAAAAAGGGGGGGGGGGGGGGGGGGGAAAAAAAGGGGAAAAAAAAAAAATTAAAAAAAAGGGGGAAAGGGGGGGGGGGGGGGGGGGGGGGGCCCCCCGGGGGGGGGGGGGAAATTTTTTTTTTTGGGGTTTTAAAAAAAAGGGGGGGGGGGGGGGGGGGGGCCCGGGGGGGGCCCCCCCCCCGGGTTGGGGGGGGGGGGGGGGGGGGTGGGGGTGGGGGGGGGGGTTTTTGGGGGGGGGGGGGGGGGGGGGGGGAAAAAAAAAAATTTTTTGGGGGGGGGGGGGGGCCCCCGGGGGGGGGGGGGGGGGGGGTTTTTTTGGGGGGGGGGGGGGGGGGGGGGGGGAAAAAAAAAAATTTTTTTTTTTATTTTTTTGGGGTTTTTTAAATTTAAAAATTTTTTTTTAAAAATTTTTTTTTTTTTAAAAAAATTATAAAAAAAATTTTTTTTTAAATCCCCCCCTTTTTTTTTTGGGTTTTTTTTTTTTTTTTTTGGGGGGGGGGGGTTTTTTAAAACAAAATTTTCCCCAAAAAAATTTTTTAAAATTTTTTCCCCTTTTTTTTTTTTTTTTAAAAAAAGGTTTAAAAAAAAAAAAAAGGGGCCCCCCCCCCCCAAAAAAAACCCCCCCCCCCAAAAAAAATTTAAAAAAAAAAAAAAAAAAGGGGGGAAAAAAATTTTTTTCCCCCCCCAAAAAACCCCCCCCCCCAAAAAAAAAAAACCCCCTTTTTTAAAAAAAGGAGGGGGGGAAAAAAAAAAAACCCAAAAAAAGGGGCCCCCCCCCGGAAAAAAAAAACCAAAAAAAAACCCCCCAAAAAAGGGCCCCCAAAAACCCAAAAACCCAAAAAAAAAAGGAAAAAAAAAAAAAAGGGTTTTAAAAAAAACCCCCAACAAAAAAAAAAAAAAAAAGGGGGGGGGGGGGTTTTTTTTGGGGGGTTTTTAAAAAGGGGGGTTTGGGGGGGGGTGGGTTGGGGTTTTTCCCCAAAACTGGGTTGTTTTGGTTTTTTTGGGTTTTTTTTTTAAAATAAAAGTTTGAAATTTTCCTTTGGGGGTAAAATTTTTTTTCAAATTTTTAATTTAAATTTTTTTTTTTCTTTTTCTTTTTTTTTTGGTTTTTTTTTTTGGTTTGTTTTTACTAAAAAAAAATGTGTGGGGGGGAATTTGGTCCCGGGGGTTTTATTAAAACAATACTTTTTCTGAACCACCTCTTTTCTTTAAAACCTAAACCTTTTTTTTTTTTTTTTTTGGCTTTTAAATGGAAAAAAACCCAAAAAAAAAAAAACCCTTTCCTTATACACCAAAAAGTTATTAAATTGACCCCAAAAATTTTTAAAAACTTTCCGGGGAAATTTCACAACTATAATATTGCTTTACTTAAATTTAAAAACCCCCTTATTTTTCGGGTTTTTTTAAAAAATTTTTTTGGTTTCCCCTTTTCCACCTTTTGTTTAACCTGTTTTTTCCTTTGCAATTTTGGGCTTTTTTTTTTTTTTGGCCCCACCCGTTTGGGGCCTGTTGCCTTTTTGTTTCTTGGGGCCCCCGGCCTTCTCCTCTCCTCTTTAAGGAAATTTTTCTAATTTTTTGGAAAGAAGGGAACTTTTCCCTTTTTTGGAGAAAAATTTTTGAAACCCTTTAAACCAAACCGGGGGCCCCCCAAAATAAACCCCCTGGGGGGAACCCGGGAACTCCAACCCAATTGCCCCAAAGTCCCCCCAAACACCCCAACCCCTTTTTCCCCACAAAAATGGCCCTTAATTTTAAATTAAAATGGGGGTTTTTTTTATTATCTTTTTTTACGGCTTTTTTTAAAAGGGAAAGGGGGTTTGGGTTTTTAGGTTGAGAGAAACAGCGGAGAAAAGAAAAAAGGGGAAAAAAGGGAGGGGGGGAAAATTTAGAAAAAAAAAAAGGGAGTGGTGAACATAAACCCAAGGGGCCACAAACCGGGGAGAAAAAGGGAAAAGAAAGCCCTTCCTAACGGGGTTTTGGGGGGGACACTTTTTGGTTGAAAAGGGGGTTTTTTGGGAAACCCCCAGGTCAGGCCAAGGGCCCCCCGGGGGAAAAAACAAAAAGGGGGCCCGGGAATCGAGCCATCCCTTGGTGACAACGGGGGAAATTTCCCTGAAAGGGGAGGAAAAATCAGGAGAGAGCCCCAAAGACCCGAGTTTCCGGGACGTTTAAAAAAAGGTGGCGGAGTTGGAAGAGATGGGAAAAAGGGAAAAAGAGAAAAGGAGAAGAAAAAGAGAGGATGGGGAATATGATGATAAATCACCCAAAAAAAAATTGGGTTTTTTGGTTAAATTTTTCACATTTTCAGAAATTTTTTGTTTTCAAAACCCCCCCCAAACCCTTCCTTACCCCCCTTTTGCCCCTCTCCAACGTCTTTCTTCTCTCTTTTCTCTCTCTCTCCCCCTCTCCCCTCTCTCTGACAATTTCTTGCGTCTTTCTCTTTTTGTTGTTGTTTGGTTTGTTTTTTTTTTTTTTTCTTTTTCTTCTTTCCTCTTCTTTTTCTTCTTCACTCCTCTGTGATGAAATCTTTTTTCGCCCCAATTTTTCAGCCCTTTTTTTTCCTTTGGGCCATTTGCAAAGGGAAACCATTATTCTGGGTTTTCCCATTTTTTCTTCTCTCTCTCTCTCTCTCTCTCCCCTCTCTCTCTCTCCTTTTCTCCCTCCCTTTTTCTCTCTCTCTCTTCTCTCTCCTCCCCCTTTCTGTCCCTTTTCCTTTTCCCCCCCTCTTGTTTGGGGGTGTTGTTTGGGGGTTGTGTTTTTTTTTGGTGTGGTTTTGTTTAAAAGTGCGGGTCACATGGTCTGAACATCTTTTGGTTGTTTTAAAACTAAATTTGGGACACTGAAAAAACATGATTGGACTAAGTAAATCCTTATCCAATCGTCAGACGAGCTTTTTCGTGGGAAACATTCCCACTGAATTTGGGAAAAGCCAACTTTTACATCACCAAAATGGGGGCCCGGAGGGCCCACCCCAAAACACCATGGGCTTACGAAAAACGTCGACTCACCAAACAGGCGCCGCATTCGGATACATTTTTACCCCGGGAAAGGGAAATTTTGAAAAAAATTTTAACCTTTTTTTTTTGGGCGAACCTTTTGTACAGTAATTGTAAGGGGGAAAATGCCAAAACCTACTGCGAGGGCCTTTTTTTCACAACTTAAAGTAAAAACCCCCCTTTTTTTTTTAAGGGGCTAGTCAGAAATTTAAAAAAAAAAAAAAAAAAAAACCCTCAATTTGCCCTTGACTTTAAATTTTTTTTCTCTAAATTTTCTCCTACTTTTTCTTTTTTATTTCGTTTTGGATTTTGACTTCCCCCCTCACCTCTTCAAAACCCCCCCCCCCCCCCCCCCCCCCCCCCCCCCCCCCCCCCCCCCCCCCCCCCCCCCCCCCCCCCCCCCCCCCCCCCTTTTTTTTTTTTTTTTTTTTTTTTGTTTTCCCCCAACCTCAAATATTGCCACTCTTTTTATTTAATTTTTTGGGTTTTTTTCTTGGGTTTTGGGGGGTTTGTTTTTTTAAGGGGGCCCCCATTCCCAAATTTTTTCTTAACTTTTTTTTTCTCTTTTTTTTTCCCTTTCCATTTGCCACATCCGGATTGCGTTTTCTTTTTTAAATTAACTTTTCGAAGGAAAAAAAAAAAAAAAAAAAATTGAAAATAAAAAAAAACCATCAAAATTTAAAATCCTCCTCCCCCTCCCCCCCCCCCCCCCCCCCCCCCCCCCCCCCCCCCCCAAATCCTTGTGGGTTTCCCTGTATGTCGGGATTTTGTTTTTTCCGTTCCGGACGTAAAGTCCGAGCGGGTTTGGTTTAGGGTTGCCAGGGGGACGTGCTGGCCGCCATGCGCGGCCCATTGGGAACGATTCAGATTGTGTGTCAGGGGGGGGGTTTCTTTCGGGCAACCGGTCATTCTGGTCGTGGTGTTGGTGGGTGTGTGTGTTTTTGGGGTGTTTTGTGGTGTGTTTTTGTGTTTGTGTTTGTTTTTGTTTTTTTGGGTTTTGGGTGTGTTGTGTTGTGTTGTTGTGGTTGTGTTGTTTGGGAGGTTTTTGGACAAATTTGTTTTGTTTTTTTTGGGGGCTGTTTTTTTGTTTTTGTTTTTTTCAATATTTATTTTGTGTGTGTTGTTTTTTTATTTCCCCCCCGCGAAACGCGCTAAAACCCACCCCCCACCTCACAACCTGAAATTTAACACAAAATTTTTTCCTTCTCCCCTCTCTCCTTTTCTTTCTTTTTCCCCCCCCCCGCCTCCTCTTCTTTCTCTCTCTCTCCACACACACACAAAAAACCAAACATACAATTACACACACACTCTCTCTCTCTCCCTCCTCCCAAATACAACCCACCCAAAACCAACACACACACACACACACACAAAAAATTCACCCCAAAACCCCACACACACACCACACACCACACACACACAAACAGAATCTTTTTTCTTTTCCTAAAGCCCAGGGGAGAAAACCCCCGGGGGGAAAACTGAACTCCATTAACGGGGCCCAAGAAAAAAATTGAAATTAAAACCCAAAAATAGAAAACCCCCGGGACAAGAAAAAAACCATGCACCAAAATTTTAATGACCTTTGAAAAGTTTTAAATTCTCCAGAAAAAACCGACCTTTTCAATCATTTTTGGGCATGTACGTTTAAAACCCCCTTCGCTAATTAGGGGTCAAATTCACTTATCTTAATCACTCGCTTTTACTGTGACTCACAAGTTCCAGTTACATCAGTTTTTCGTAGCAACTATCATAAACCTTGGTGAAGAGGCTTTCACGGGGGTGATCGAATTTCTGTTTTCGATTGTGCATTCCCCCGCAGTTTAAAGGTTGGTGGGTATTTGAAAAGCTTTGGTAAGTGGGTGTCCCCGTTTAAAAAGGGGGACTATCTTTGGGGGAATTTTTTTTTGGTTTTGATTCATTTCTTAAATTTTTGGGAATCCAAAAAAATTTTCCTGACTTGCGGGCAGGGGCTGTGAAAAGTTGGGGGCTTTTTGGAGAATTGGTGACAATTGTAGGGGGGTTTTTTGGAAATTGGGTACAAGTTGAAAGGGGCATTTTGGAGAATTTGGGTTTGACAAGTTGTACGGGGGCTTTGGGGGAGAAGTTGGTGAAAATTTTAGGGGGCTTTTTTGGAGAAGTTGGTGACAAGTTGAGGGGGCTATTTAGAATTTTTGGTGACAAGTTGTACGGGCTTTTTGGGGAGAAGTTTGAAAAAGGTAGGGGCAATTTGAAATTTGGTAAAAAAGTTGTAGGGGGCATTTTGGAGAAGTTGGTGAAAATTTTGTAGGGGATTTGGAGAATTGGTGCCCAATTTGTAGGGGCTTTTTAAAAGGGTTTACAAGTTTACGGGGTTTTTAGAAGTTGGTCCCAACGGGGTTTTTTCCTTTTCCGAATAAAGCGCTTTTTTCTAATCCTAAACAATTTGACATTACTTACAAAACCCCGCACGCAAACAAAAGCAAAAAGACGACAGCCCACACCCCCAACACACAAAACACACACACACACACACCCCAAAACACACCACACACCACACTCTTCCCGCGAAACACCTCCACGCACCCCCGCTCGCACACACAAAAATTTTAAACAAAAAAAATTTTAAACCAAAAACAGACACGAAACCCCAAACCCCCACACACCCCAAAACACACACACAAAAACAAAACACACACCCCGCACAAAACCAACACACACACACAAAAACACCCCACCACCCCGCCCGCGCACACACCATTTTGTCGTCTTCTGTCTGTCTCCAAATAACACAAAACAAAATACACAAAACAGGGCACCGTCCCGCCGCCCACCCACCCCACACACAAACACACACCCCACACACAACACAACACCCCACCACACACAAAACACACCACACAAAAACACAAACACGCACCCCTTCACCCCAAAAACACACACCCCAAAACACCCCAAAAACACACCCCAAAACAAAAAACCCCTTTAAAAAGAGCAGAGAAGAAAAAGGAGAGAGGGGAGGGGGAAGAAGGGGGAAGAGAGAAAGCGGGGGGGCGGGGTAACGTCGGACGGGGACAAACACAGACCAAAAACAGGGCCTTTTTAAGACATACATACTTTACAACATCATAACAAAACAGACAACAGAGAGGAAAAGAAAAGACAAAAACCACAGAAGCCCGGTTCTTTAAATCACACACGCCTAAAATTCCTTTGGCCGTGTCTTTTTGGAACTGTGCTTTAAAGCCACGTGACCTCGGGGGCAAGGCCCTTGGGACGGGCCTCCCCCTAAGAAGAAGAAGAAAAGAAAAAAAAAGAAAAAGAAAAGAAAAGAAGAGAAAGAAAAAAAATCACAGGGAACAAAGGAAAAAAAGAAAAAAAACCGGTGTACTCCCCCTAAACCCAAACCCATTTTTTAGGGTTGACACCCCTTCCCATCTCCCAACCCCCTCTGTCGTCTTTCTGTCTTTCTTTTCTGTCTTTTCTGTCTTCCTCATCTCCCTCTCTTCCCTCTCCCCCCTCTCTCTCTCTCTCCCCTTTCCCTTTTTCTTTGTTTTGTTTTTTTTTTTCTGTGGTTGTGTGTTTGGTGTGGTGTGTGGGGTTGGGGAGGGGAAAAAGGGGAGAGGGGAAGAGAGAGTTTTGTGTGTTTTGCCCCGTCGGGCCCCCTGTCTTTCTTCTCTTTTCCCTCTCTCTCTCTCCCCCTCTCTCTCTCTCTCCCCTCCCCCCTCTCTCCCCCCCCCCCAAAAAACTCCACCGTCTCCCCCCCCCCCCTCCCCCTCCCCCCCCCCCCCAGTTTTCGTGCCCACTGCGCTTTTTTGTGTGATACTAATTTTCCCCCCCCCCCCCCCCCTAAAAAAGCTGTTCCCCCCCCCTTTCCCCTCCCCTCCCCCCCCCCCCTTTTTTTTTTCTTTACCTCATCTCTACCCCATGTTCAAAAGGTTGTCCATAAAAAAAAAAAGGGGGAACCAAAAAACCGGGGGGGGTTTATGACCAAAACCCCTGGGGAAATGGGGGGGGGGTGGGGGGGGGGGGAGGGGGGGGGAATTTTTTTGTCTTTAAAAAAAAACCCCCGTAAGGGGAACAAAAGAGTGGGGTTGGGGGGGGGTGGGGGGGGGGGGGGGGAAGGGGGGGAGGGGGGGGGTGGGGGGGGAAAATTATTCATCAAACAAAAACCCGTCTTTTGGGACACAAAGACGGGGGGGGGGAGGGAGGCTTGGAAAACTAAAAGCCCCTTTTCATTTTTTAAAACAGACAAACAATAAAAGGTGCACACCCGGCCCCCAACACACAAAACACACAAAACAAACACACACACAAAATCACACCACCAAAAACACACCCCACACCTGGTTTTTTGTATGTTGTGTGGGGTTTTTTTGTTTTGTTTGTTTGTTTTTGGGGGGCCGGGGGCGTTGGTGTGTTGCTCCGTCGGGGTTAAATGTACGCGACGCGCCGCGCGAATGTTCGTTAGCGTGCATGTCTGCATAAAAATCATAAAATGGATCCCTTTAATAAAATTTTTCAGTTTGGGGAAACACTCTAATCCTCCCCCCCCCGGGTTTACAGGGGACTACATAGAAACTGGGGCGAAATTTTCTTCCCTTTTTCCGGGAAAAGAACAAATTTAAAAACCACCGTGACTTTGCGTTATTCCCCACTATAAAAAGGGGAAGGGGGGGTTTAAAGTTTAATCCCCCTGCAATTAGCTTTTTTACACGCCCATAGGGGAAAGATTCTAAAAGGTCACTCCCGCCACGGGCGGCCCGGGTTTCTACGCACACCGCTTTAAATTTTTTCCATAGATAAAAGAAGGGAAAGAGCCCTCCCCACAACCCCCTCGACCCCCCCCCCCCCCCCCCCCCCTCCCTGCCCGCCCCGCCCCACAAAACACCCAACCCCGCGCCCCGGCGCAGCCCGCGCGCGCCCAAACCACACTCAAAACCAACCACACACCCTTCCAAACCCACACAAAACCATCAGCCCCCGGGCACGAAAGCGCGCGGGCACACCACACATCACCCCCAAACACACACACACACAACACACACACACACACACACACACACAACACAAACACAAAAAGCCCGAGGGGCGCGCGCCACAACACACACACATACATTTTAACCCCACACAGATTAAAAATATACACATAGACACTCTTTCCCTCTCTCTCTCTCCCCTCTCCCCCTTTTTTACTCTCTCTCTCTCTCTCACGCACAAACACACCCCCCACCCCCAAAACAACAAAACCCCAAAAACACAAACCCACACCCACACACACACAAAACCACACACCCCACACACACCCCCGATCACACGAAATCTACACCAAGCCTTCCCCCCCCAAACAACCGCACCCCGCCCCCCCCTCCTCCGCCTCCCCCCCCCCCCTCCAAACAAACACCACACACACCACACATACAAAAAACACACACACACACACCACACACACACACACAAACAAAACAAACAACAAACAACCACAAAACCCCAAAACACACAACACACCCCCCACACCCCCATGGTGCCCAGCATCACGGGCAGATTCTGGGGCCCCGAAAAAATTTGGTTCCCACCACCACGGAAATGCTCACTCGATCCCAGGGAAAGCCCGGCCAAAGGGGGACAAAAACAAAGGGTTTTCCCTGAATACCCTGACTCCCCAAAACCCTAACCTCCTCCCCTTTCCCCCCCCCCCACCCCCCCACATTCCCCCCCCCGCAGCCCCTCGTCCCGTTTTTTTGGTTTTTGCAGAAAAAGGGGGGCGGGTTTTTCCCGTGAAAATTATCATGAAGAGTTGGGGGGACTTTTAACCAAAAAAAGCAAATAACCCAGCTTTTCATGTAGTTTTTCCCCAGAAATTTCCCAAATATGAGAAAGAAACCCCCAAAAGGGAACATTTACATAACACCGGCCAAAAAAAACCCCACCCCAAACCACCACACACACAAAACAAAACACACACACACACACAAAACACACACACCCCTTTCTTTTGGGCCCTTCTCTACACAAACGAAAAACAAAACACAAAAGCGACATACCACCCAAACCAATTTAATACCCCCCCCCCCACACACAAAACATACACAACCCCCCTCCCCCCCTCCCCCAAAACCACAGGGAACGCACGCACACAAAAAACCCCAAAAAACACAAAACAAACACCCCGCATGCGCACCAACAAACCATAACCCAGCCCACAGACACAACACAGACCCAAAAACCACACAACACACATCACACACACACAACAAAAACCACAAAAAACACAACCACAAAACACACACACACACACAAACCACATATACACACACCCTTTCCCTTCTTTTCCACACAAAATCCTCCCCTCTCTCTCCTCCCCTCTCTCTCTCTCTTTTCCCCCTCTCCTTTTTTCTCTCCCCTCCACCCCCACACACTTCCTCTCTCTTTTAACTCTCTCCTCTCTCTCTCACCCAACACACACCCCCCCCCCAACACACACCACCACAACATCCCCCTCTCTCTCTTTCCCCTTTTCCCCTTCTCTCTCTCTTCTCTCTCTCTCCCCAACCTTTTGGTTGCACCCCGCGCCATTCCACAGGGGAAACACCCCCCTGATTTTGGGTGGGGGGGGGTGCAAAAATATCATCCCCCAGGCCCAAGCTTACCTTAGGGACCGGACACCTGGAAAGGGCTGTCAAACGCGGGGCAGTTTCTTTTTGGGTAGGGTTCAAAACGTTTGTCTTCTCTGTCTCCTGTTTTCCCTTCCCCTGTTTTTTGGCCCTGTCGGTCTTTTCTGTCCCTCTCTCTCTCTCTCTCTCTCTCTCTCTCTCCCCTCTCTCTCTCTCTCAGGGCCAGGTGTTTAAAACTTCCTTTTGTAATTTAAAACCTTAACTTTTTTCTTGTCATCAAAAATGAAAATACTTTTCCCAACCCAAAGCACAATATTTATTAAACCAGAAA
>JAMYXO010006228.1:12500-14010 GCA_033310375.1 Conus canariensis | reverse complement strand
TGTAAGTATATTGTATGTGTGTGTGTGTGTATGAGCGTGAGTGGTAAGTACAATTGTATGAAATGTTATTGTGTGTGTATGTGTGATGAAGGTGATGTATGTATATGTATGTAAGTGTGTGTGAGTGTAAAGTAGTGATAGGTAGTAGTAATTAGCTTTCATTTACCGTCTTTCCACACAAATTTATGGTGATATGAGAAGTGAGAGGAAAGAGATGTGCTTACTGTGTGTGTATTGTGCGTGGGAGTATGTGATTGCAGGTGTGGGGTGTGTACATAAAATCATAGAGAGACCGGCAATAACATCACATTAAAGTAAATACCTAACCGGACTATATATCAAACAAAAGGTAACTTTAAAAGCAAGATCAGAATCAGAAAAAAAAAATCATCAGTTACAGACATGCCTGATAAACATGATGGGTATGTCCTAAGGGGCACACATTCAAACAAAATGTGATGTCTTGATTTGTTTGTTTTGCCACATTATACATTTTGTTGAAGATAGACTATTATAGGTTAACTGGTTCTGAGAGCATCTAGTTTTAGTGAATAAAACGTTGAAATGAAGTTTCTGTAGTGAAACATATCACGAAATGGCAGGTGTTGAACACCTTTGGCAGAATTAACCCTGAAAAGTTGACTATATTGTGTTTTTACATGAGAACTAATACTCGGTCACGAGAAACGGTTCATCACCCCCCCCCCCCCCCCCCCCCCCCCCCTCCCTACCCCCTATTGAATGTGTCATATGTATTTTTTGGTGCTTTAGAGTGTATAGATCACGAGAAATCATGTTAACATAAAAAATCTTGGGACGCACTGTCCCTTCTGGCTTAATTTTGAAGGGTACCCATCTTGAGTGCCGCGGTTGTTTTTCGTTGGTCCAAAACGTTCATAAGTTTGGTGATCACCTGCGTCTTTGTTATTTAAGCTACGAGAATTTCCTTCATGTTTTTATTGACAGTAATGCCTTCTGCACGATACTCAATAATCAAAACGATAATACATGCAATAAGGTGACCGGAGTGAAGCTACATGGTCACCCACCGTGTGTCACACGTTGCGAACTGCGAATTTGCCAAAGTTTTTGCAATAAACCGTCTCTCTCGAAAACTGTGCAACTTATTAGAAACAAAGTACACCACAGTTTCAAAGAACAGTCCCTTGTGATTCTTTTGAGCTATGCCACATCACCATGGGCCTATGCTGATGTCCTCTGTTGCCGGGTTATCTTCCCTGCCCCCTATTTGGCTTCGACGCAAATTTAATTATTTACAAATTCATATTGGACTATTTATTGGAAAAAAAGTTAATGTGCACTTTCCAAGAGTGAGCGCGCGTGCGCGCGCACGTGTGGTGTGTGTGTGTGTGTGGTGTGTGTTTTGTGTGTGTGTGTGTGTGTGTGTGTGTGTGTGTGTGTGTGTGTGTGTGTGTGTGTGTGTGTACGTATAAGTTTGATACAGGCAAACCAGCCATGGGACCCCTGTTAACACTAGAGTCTAATTAAA
>JAMYXO010006228.1:0-2500 GCA_033310375.1 Conus canariensis | reverse complement strand
ACACACACACACGCACGCACGCACGCACGCACGCACGCACACACACACACACACACACACACACACACACACACACATACGCACGCACGCACGCACGCACGCACGCACGCACACACACACACACATGCAGCACAGATAGGAAACGATGTTGTAACTGCTAACAATGACAAATGATTTTTGTTCAATATATACTACTCAAAACAATTGAAGTACCACTTAGGAAAACTGCTGTCATTCGAAAGAAAACAAAGCTGAACATAATTTAATGATTGAATATTTTATTTTTATTATTCCTCAATCCATTCAAATTTATTCAAACACCGTGACAAAAAATTATCTTTGTTTTACACTTGATTAAAGAGGCATACCCCCAAAATGAAAAGTAACAAGAGTCTATGGTAGATGTCATGATGTTAATAACGGGTATGACCACTGTTCGCGTTCAAACAAGCGTCACATCGACGTCTCATGGAGTGCACCAGGCGGCGGAGAGTGTCCTGGGGGATCGCCTGCCACTCCTGCTCCAGCAACTGAAACAGCTGGTCCACGGTGTCTGCTGGAGGGTTGTGGGCCCGCACTCGCCTCCCCAGCACGTCCCACAGATGCTCTATGGGGTTCAAATCTGGTGACCTGGCAGGCCAGTCCGTTCTTGTCACCTGCTGCCCTTGTAGGAACTGATTCACGATGGCGGCGCGGTGGCACGGCGCGTTGTCGTCCTGGAACTGGGCGCCCTGGCCAACTGCCCTCAGGGCGGGTATCACAAGGGGGCGGATGATGGTGTCGCGGTAGGTGGCACCGGTCAGGCGGCCTTCAACACGGTGTAGGGGGGTCCTGTGACGTAGGCTGAACCCACCCCACACCATCACGGACCCAGCTCCATAGCGGTCATGCTCCCTGACGGCAGCGTCAACGTAGCGTTCTCCACGACGTTGCCAGACGCGAACCCGCCCGTCGTTGAACCTGAGGGTGAACCTTGACTCGTCTGTGAAGAGTACTGTTGCCCATTCAGCTCTTGTCCACCTTCTATGACATGCTGCCCAGGCCCGACGATGAGCTCGATGCGCTGGGGTCAGTATAGATCTCACTGCTGGGGACCTTGACCTCAAGTTGGCGTCGTGGAGCCGGTTCCGAACTGTCTGGGTACTGACGTTGACGTTGCTGGCTTGTCGTAGCTGGTCTCGGAGTACTGTGGCACTGGCTGAATGGTCTCTCCGACAAGCGATAACAATGAACCGATCCTGCTGTCTGGAGGTGCTTCTCGTCCGTCCACGTCCCTGCTGTTCTTCAACACTTCCAGTGTTAAGCCAACGGTCTCTGAGCCTCAGAATGACTGGGTGACTCACTCCAAGCCGTCGACCAATCTCCCTCAAGCCAATACCTTCTTGGTACCATGCTATCGCTCTTCCTCTGTCGGTGTTGCTTAGTCGTTGTCTCGCAGGCATGGTTAAATCTTCCTAAATTTCGCGACTTTTTATACCCGTCAAATGTGCTAACTGATTGCAATTCTGCTCAGAAAAGACCTTGCTTTCACGTGCATCACATTTTTTTTTCTTGCTGTGTCTGTGTCAAAATCTGGGAGCGACACAAGTTCGATAATTTCTCGGGATTTTTTTGCCTCAGATGCGACGCGGTAGATAACTGCTGACCAACTTTAACATAACAAAAATGCACGAGGAGTAGTATTTGAGAACCGGGTAAGCTTATCCAGCAGAGTTTATTCAATTATCAATATTAATTGGTTTATCAGAGCTTTTTAAAAATTGCATACAAAAATTAGGGGTGGTACTTAAATTCTTTTTAGTAGTGTAGTTACCTGAGAGAACGGATCTTTATCGCATTTGCTATGCATACGCTGTCGAATTCCAATCGCCAACAATGGGCGGTAACCCTGTTTTCTTAGTCCGACACTCACGGGGAGAGGATCCAACGTATATCCACCTGGCAGAGCAAAGTTAGGATGCAACACAGTGAATGAATCCTGGATCCACACCTGCACCATCAGTGTACACGTTAACCTTCAGCGAACGTCGTAGGTGTTTTAGTGTCCCATAGTCTTGATTTTCGCTTCATCGCTGAGTCACTTTGTTTTTTTTGCAGCTATCTCCACAACATTGTATAATTTTGCCAGTAAGCCATTTCCCGTACTTCTGCACCAAAAAAAGGCTTGTTCTGTTGTCTATTTAAGAAAGAAGTGCAGCACACACACACACACACACACACACACACACACACACACACACACACACACACACAACACAGAGAAAGAGAGAGACAGAGACAGAGAAAGAGAGAGGAAGGCTTAATTACATCAGGTGTAAAAAAACAAACAAACAAAAAAAAAACTACAACAAAAAACGTATGGGTCCCTGGTGACCCACGGTATGCAGCAAGGTTTTATTCCTGTACAAAACGCATGGGTCCACCAGAGACCCACGACATACGGCACACAGAATGTTAGTCGACGTATGACAAAGGTTACGAAGGTGCAAGCTAGCGAATT
>JAMYXO010006227.1:0-10000 GCA_033310375.1 Conus canariensis | reverse complement strand
GCGACCAGCTCTCCCTAAGCTTAATGTTGGGGGCGGGGGAGGGGGGGGGAGGAGTCCATAGTTAATCAACTATGAGTTCTATTCATGGCTCACTTGTACCAAAACATTAGGCCACAAAATGTAAATGAAATACTGTATTTGATTGCACTTTCACACAGACGAAGACAAAACAAGCGAACAAGGTGGCCAGGAAGAAAATGACAGCAGAAGATCATCTAAAGCTCACGACTTCGATGCGGCCCAGCCCACCTACAGCGTAAGGAGTTCAAAGCCGATACACTTGTCTGAGAAGCAACCTTTTCTTCTGCTGTTTATAGTTTTGTTTTCGATTGAAAGATGACAGAATTCTAACTAATCTCCCCTTCGTGACTGTCTATGCCCCCCTCTCCCACCCATTCCTCCCCTGTTGCCTCTTTCTCCTGATCCACTAGCAGTTTCACAACTGGAGAATAAAAGAAAGAGAGATATGAGGAGAAAGAAAAGGGTTGAAAGGGGAAAAGAGGAGATGAAGATAATACGAATGAGGAAACTAAACAGTTACGACAGAATGGTCAGCCACACACAACTGCACACGCTTCTGCTACTCCCCACACTGTGCCGCACGCAATTGTATAACTGAGCTTTACGTTGTTCATGGTTCGTAGTTGTTATTGTTGCCGATGAAAAAAGGCAACGGTCATTGGTAGTCTCGCCAGATGGCCATTTAATGGATGAATAAGCCTTGGATCATATACGCTAGTCAAGTCCAGCCCCTTTCATCAACTTTCCGTGAAAGTTTCTTTCCTGTGTGTTTATGAGCTTGCATGACAGCTCTGTGTGGATGTCATGCATAAATACTAGGAACTCAGCCAATCATTTACTGTTTAAGTGTACACAGTAAACATGGATTTTGTTTTACCTGTTATGAAAGCAATCTAATAATCAGGACGAAAAGATTACTTTTTTTTAAAACAGTTCAGTCCATCCACAAAAGTAGTAAACATGCACAATAGACATCAAATGGATGGGCACAAACGACAACGTGAACTAATTCTTTATCATTACCTGTGACAGTCTGTTCTGGTGAGAATGGGAGAACGGAGACAAAACAAGATAGTTTTTGTTCCATGCGCAGGCAGTAACACGATGGTCAGTTCTATGCATGATTTGGGATATCCAAAACTCAAGACAACAAAGTGAATCAAGGATAAAGATAATAAATGTAGAGCAAGTGGAACAGAGAGAGGAATATACAGCAGATTGAAAAAAAAACTCATACAAGACAGAGACATACACATCTGCTACAACACACTGAAAATGAAGAAAGGAATACACATCTGCTTTAGCCTACTACGAACATAGAAAGGAATACACCCCTACTTAAACAAACTGACTAGAGAAAGGAATATTCACTGGCTTCAGCAAACCAGGGAGGATAGACAACTGCTTCAGCACACTACGAATGGAAAAAAATAATACATACCTGGTTTAGCAAAATATGAACAGAGAAAGGAATACACACCTGGTTCAACAGACTATTAGCAGAAAGAGGAATATTCACCAACTTTAATAGAGAACGACTACACGCCTGCTTCAGCAAACTATGAGGAGACCCCAAAAAAAAACACAAACCTACTGCAGCGGACTATGGAAAGTGAAAGAATACAATTCTGTTTCAGCGAATTTTTTATCTGAAAGACCCACCTCCTGCAGCAAACTACGAGTAGAAAGGAATACACACCTACTTCAGCTATCTTTGATCCGAGAAAGGAATATGCACCTGCTTTCGCAAACTTTGAGCAGAGAGAGGAATTCTCACCAGTACATGGGAAAGCCCAAGCAGGAGAAAAATACACCTCAACAAATCACAGAGAGGAGTCTACAGAGGCTTTGACTGGGCAAGAACAGAAACGGGAACATCTTATTAGAAAAAGATGATCCGTCTTTTGAAATGAAGTCCCAAAGATAATATGATTTTGAAGCAATATTCATCTGTGTGAAAAAAGAATGTACGCACTAATTTATGATAATTCATCGAGTGATGGGTGATATGCAAAATACCACCGTGTCTATAACATTTTGATATGTTTTCTAGATTCTCATTACTTTTTCTTCACCATTTTCATTCCTCTTGCTACTTTACGCCGAGGGTTTCTGTTGAACAGTGTCCAAAATGTTTCCCTATAGTGAGACCCCATGGTATAATAGATGACAATGTTGAAGGTAGCGTTAGTGTAAGTAAATATTTCAACAGTCCACCTAACAGTTAAGAGGAAGTTGTGATTTCGTTGTCCAGAGTTCA
This sequence comes from Conus canariensis, assembly GCA_033310375.1. Lineage (NCBI taxonomy): Eukaryota > Metazoa > Mollusca > Gastropoda > Neogastropoda > Conidae > Conus > Conus canariensis. The sequence continues at coordinate 7,719 of JAMYXO010006227.1, read as the reverse complement.
CTTCTGGAAAAAACATCCGAAGAAAACGATCCAGAGCGTTTGGAGACGAACAAAGAATAAAGAAAATGGAGTTACCAACAAGAATCTTGGTCAAGGCCACTTCACGAGGAGACAGTGACGACGAAGTTTTAGATCGCCATGACATTGCCTGACGAAGTTTCACGATCGTCATAACTGTTGTTACTGTCACTGTGATCATCACCACCCCGGGAAAACCAACACCAAAAAAGGAACTTTCCAGACCATTAATGAACTCTTTGTGTGCCTTGTAGAATGTTCCCTCGAGTACTGTTATGACAGTTTCGCCCGTCATTGGATCATATACACAACCAATACGGTACCGAAAGCTCACAATAAAAAACAGACCAGATACCAGGGCGGAAACCATAAGGATGACTACCATCATAGTTTTAGTACGTAACAGACTGTGAACTTTGAGTGGATTGAAAACACACAAGCACCTTTCTGTAGCTATAATAGCAGAGAGAATTTGTGATATGTAACAGAACGACTCCACTAGAAATGACGAATTCAAATTTGCTAGAAACGTTATGACTGGGCCAAATCTTTCCTTTGTAGTAAATTGTATGACCAGTTGTTCACCATGATGTAGTATCGCCATCGCCAGATGCATACCATCAGCAAAAGACAAGGCAAACAGACACAGGTTGACCCGATCCTTCAGTCCCTGTTTGTAGAAAACCGCCATGTTCATAACGTTCGCTGGACCACCAATCAGAAAGAGCAAGACCAGCAAGTTGTTTTTGATCATGCGTACTATGTTTTCTACGTCTTCGTTGACAATGTTGTCAGGATTGTCCCAAGGCAAATACTCCATCTCACTGAATACAACTGTGATGCAGTCTTCACGAAGGGATGTGTTTTCCATCACAGTCGACCAGTGTCCTGAGATATTAACATCGATGGTGACATAGTCAGTCATTCTCACAAACTGCGGAGAAATATCGAACGTGGCGCTGTTGAACGTTGATGCCATTGAATAGCCTTCCCACGTTTACACAGAAACAACACGTTCGCTCGAATTTGGTTCGTAATTAAGGTGATGATAATTATACGACCTTATGGTTAAAAGCAAATCATCAATTAAGGATAATCTTTCGACCCAGATTGGGTCAACGAAGGGTGTCAAAAATGAGGGTATAGGTATTCCACGTATTTGTTTCATGAACATACCGAAATACATGATTTCATAGAAAAGCTAAAAATACTTGTGGCCACAAATGAACATATATTTATCTTGTACGAATTGTTGCGAATAAGCAGAAATATGTTTTATTTGATCTAAGCTTCTTTGCAAAATCCATTTAAGTGAAAGTATTTTTTGAAAAATGCCTTTCCCGCAAACAGTTTCACGATAGAATTGAACTTTCAGTAAAACATTTACTGTGTAGCATAGGAGATTCCATATTCTGTAGCAACAATATACAAATGATAGAAAATAATCATTTTAGAGTAATGGAAAAAATCTAGATGTACCTTGTTTGCAATAATTCATACATGTTCTGGTCAATTTTTATTTCGACAACATTTTCGTTTCCAAATATCGCATTACTTTAAAATCTTTTAGATATCATAGTTTTGTACGTACTTCCAAAAAGTGGGAGTTAGTGTCACAGTAAATGTACAAAAAATGATTCTTATATCCAGAATCTGTTCATTTTTTCCATTTAAGATTTGTCAAGGTCAATAATATACGCCAGTACTACCTTAAATTATTTAAAAGAATTCCAGATTATTGTATACAATGGTAACACTTAGAACAGTGACATAAAATGAAAACATATTTTCGCTAAGTAAGGTAGATTGTTTCAGGTGAGGATTTGTCATCGCTTTCTATGAGCAAAATATAATTCTGAATGAAAAACAGACTACGTAGATAATGTATTACAGAAAGTGGTAGCATAAAACATGTCTGATAGGTTTGCCATTACGTTCAGTAATCCTTGGAAGACTTTCATCCATGTAGGCATCACCGCAGTATAGTAAATGTACAATTACACGGCAGAATTGTCGTTTCAATTCCTGGTTTAAGCACTGAAGGTGATTGTGCCTTTGATTTCATTGTGTTATCAGAAATAAAAACCTCTCAGAAGAAGATTGAAATACCGTTATGAAACGGAAATACAGACGCAACTGGGAATGTAATAAAAAAAAAATATGTAGATGCCATCAAAACGTGCTAAATTCATAAGCGCAAAACGTAATGTATGTGTCTAACCCTAACAGTATAACAGGATTATGGAAAAACAAACGGCACATTACCCGGCTATGTCTATGTACGTGTTTGTTCGACAGTGTTACGATAACTCAACAGAGACCTTTCTGTATGTTTGTATGCATTTCTCTGTATTATGATTGACATTACAGAAATCAATTTTTTTAAAAGACTGATTAATATCGAAGATTGATGTGATTATGATGGCGAAAAAAGCCTGATTTGAAAGAGAGAAAAAAAATCTACCTCTTTTACACGTATACCTGGATATCACAATCAGCGTATCCAATTCGGCGAATTGTGTACACAATCTTTCACGATCGGCAGTTATAAAGAGCTCAAATTAACTATCCGAAAGCCCTACTCAAAACAGCAAGACCAAGGTTCCTTTGTTGTACCTTAAAACACACTAGGACGACATTCAAGGTGGAGTGACACAACAGTGACCAAAAAGCATTCTGTGCAAAAATAGCCTTCTAGCAAACCAACACACATTCGAACACACACACACACACACACACACACACACACACACACACACACACACACACACGCACACACACACGCATGCACGCACGCACGCGCGCGCGCACGTACGTACGTACGCACATACACACACACACACACGCACACACACGCGCGCACGAACACACACATACACACACGCGCGCACTCACGCACGCATACTCGCAGGCACGCGCGCACGCACACACAACCGCTCGCACTCACACACACACACACACACACCACACACACACACACACACACACACACACACACACATATATATATATATATATATATGAGAGAGGAGAGAGAGGAGAGAGAGAGAGAGAGAGAGAGAGAGACATACCGGACGCACGGATTGACGCATGGTCGCACTGTTATATACAAAATGTTTGCGCGCGCATACACAGAACACACACACACATTCACACACACACACACACACACACACACACACCACACACACACACATAACACACACACACACACACACACACACACACACACAACAACACACACGCACGCTGGCACACGCACGTATGCACGCACGCACGTACTCATAAACACACACACACACACACGCACACGCGCGCGCGCGCGCGCGCACGCACACACACATACATGCGCTCATGCACGCACGCACGGACGCATGCAAGAACGCGTGCACTCACACACACACACACACCACACACACACACACACACCACACACACACACACACACACACACACGAGCGCCGCGTGCGCGCGCGAAGCGCACACACACATACATCGCTCATGCACGCACACACAGCACGCCACACACACAACACACAACAACACACACGTGCTACTACCCACACACAACACACACACAACCACACACACACACACAACCACACACACACACACACACACACACACACACAGCAGCAGCTGCGACGTCCAAGCACCTTATATCTACATACATAGGATAAATTCTTTTCTTCTCTCGTTTATGCAGTGAAACAGTCTCGCGAGCACGCTACACGCATGCACACGCATACACACGCCACACACACACACACACACACACACACACACACACACACACACACAACACAACACACCCCTCCCCATCATCATGCTCTCTCTCTCTCCTCATACACAAACACGCCCTACACACCAAAATAACAATCACACCCTCCCCCCCCGCCACCCCACCACCACATCCCATAACACACACACCGCACGCCGCCGCAACACACCACCACACACCACACACACACCACACACACACACACACACACACACACACACACACACGCAAATAACAGAAATAAATCACGTAATACATCTTTTATCGAACAAAGGTATTATAGTCAATTTCCTTTGGATGCCATCTCATTGCGGAGTCTCCGCAAATGAGAAAGTCGATCAGGCTGCAAAAAGGGCAACCTGAAATGACGAGGGTTCAGTCCAACTAAACATTCCTTTAGACCTAACAGAGTGCTATACTACCATTAGCAGAGTATCAGGTCAGCATTTCAGAAGCTTGCTTGTGTGTGTGTGTGTGTGTGTGTGTGTGTGTGTGTGTGTGTGTGTGTGTGTGTGTGTGTGTGAATAGTGATTAAAACACTTTGCCCTGGCAAGAGCTATCTCAGAGTGGGATTTGGTAGGCCAAACTTCCAGGTGACTGGATGTGATTTAGTATGAATGTTCTAATTACATACCCTAGCTAAATTGGAAGCAAAGTTCAAGTACTGGGTGAGTACTCGCATGTTCGGTGTGATTTATTTGCAGTGTGCCTGGAACCCTACATTAAAAAATTTTCAGAGGTTAGTGTACATGAAAAACGTAGGGAGAGCTGGACAGCACAAGACTTCTGAGGGGAAATCCTGTCAGATTAGTGCTTTAGCCCTGGCCTCCTTAATATCTATGGCAGCCCGGCGGCATCCAGATCATGACCCCTGAATACCGTTCGGCTGCTAGGAATATTTTTGGCACTGTAGGGATTTGAACCTGCACCTTTTGGGTGGTTGGACGTCTCAAGATGTGCCTTTTTAGAGTGCTGTCTTACCCACATAGCTATTAAATGTCTGTTCTAAACTGGGAATTTTCAGCTAAACGAAGTTTACTGTTGTTCCTCCTCGACTGGATCTAGCTGGAACACTTTTCAGCTGTCGCTGCCATAACTTGTGGATACTCTTCTTCTTCTGGTCCTGTTCTTGTAGGTAATCAACAGCTGTTTCTTTAGATAATAGTCTAATGAGCCAACAGACCCTCTTACTCTAACCTCTACGGCTAAGACTTTTGCTAGGAAACCAGATAGCCTCAAGCTGCCCGCTAGACTGGCACGCTTTTCAGCCTTGTATATGTGAGCTTCCTCCATTCTGCATTCATATGGAACAGTGAGTACAATCAGAATCATATGCTGAATGAACATGAGTAGCATACTATATTCGGTCTCATGCACCTCTTTCTGATGATCGTTGGATAGTCTGGGAGGACTGCTTTGCACTCCTAGTCATCCACACTATCCAGTAAACTCATCTTCCATATTATCGATGTCACAGCTGTTCCAGACATAATCTGTGGCCTCTAGTCCTGCACAATGCCCTTACTGGAGCTTCTGGTTGCGTGATGTCTTCTCATTGTGTCTCAGTATGTGCCTTTTCCGGATTAGCACTGTTTTGTTCTACTGTTTGTTTGCTCTCACAGAGCAGACAGGTGAGGCTATCTGATCTCCTGCATGACAGCTGGTTTGAATTCGAGGTACGGGTAGGAGGTCATATACTGATCTGAGGATGAGAGAAGTTAAAACCATTGACAAAACCAGAAATGCATTAATTTCAAGTTCAGATTCCACCCTTGTTCTTTCCTACTCAGGTAACAAATACTCATTATCATGTATGCACCGATGGTGGGTTTTTGTTGTGGTTGATATTTTTTGTTAAAAGAGCTGAGATGAGAAAGCCTTGTTCAATACTGACCTCGGGTATTTTCTTAGAGGATCTGCAGTGCAGGTAGGCACTAGTTTCATGTCATATACTTTAATGTTTTCATTATTTTCTTCATGCTGGTTTCCATGGTAGTAGCAACAACAGGTACGCTTGCCAACTGAGCCCTGATGTTGCGGACTATGGTAAGCCAGCTGTTTAGAAATGGGAAGTGCCAACTTCTAACGTTGTACATATGAACCATTTTTCTTCTGTTGACATACAGGCTCATGCATAAAAGAGTTTTCATTTTTGGTGAAAATGCATTTGATATTGCGTGCAGTACTTTCGTAGGAGTTCTGGGAACTCTCCAACAGACCTGACTGCATTTTTGGACAACTGTGTTGCCAACATTTCAAGCGTGGGAAAGCATGTCTATTAAAAAAAACACACACACACATTGGATTGTTAATGGTACTGTCTTATACAGTGTAACTCGTCTTCACTAAACACTCTATGACAAAAAAATACAGAATGTAATGTTATGCTGCTCTGACATTTGTTGAAGATAAAACGTCAAACTGACTCACAACCCAAAGGCGGTTCTGTCATAACCTAAGTGTGAATCTGTCACATGGACAAGCATTTTCTGGGAATTCTACAGAATGAAATAACAAATGATACTTTGAGTTCATTAACTTCTGAAACAGTCTTAAGCACATTGGCATTCCCAAATTATGATATCAATGTAGTCTGTGTTATTATATCATTAATAGAGTAGCTATGTCTTAAGGCAAACATTTTCGCCTGCAGATCTTCTTGTTCCGAATGGGGAATGTCTCGCCACTAATGTCGATGGTGAACTGACGTGCCTCTACCAAATGCCCCCTACAGATGACACAGCGTTTTCGGGCACATCAGTGGCTACCTGGGTTGTCAGTAGAGGGTTCCGGTGGAGGAAACACAGAAGGCGTCAGGATGTTTCGTAGGCTATCTGAATGCCTTTCTCCAACGTCATTGGCATGGCATATCTCATCCTGTTGTTTTTATGTTAGGCTGATTGCTGTCATTGCTGCCAGCGGAGGAGAGGAGAACTGGCGGGGTTGTAAGTGATGATGAATGGGACCTCATTTTGGGGAGTTTAGGGCCTGTACTCAAGGATTCATGTTTATACATACATACTTACATACAAATATATATATATATATATATATATGTGTGTGTGTGTGTCTGTGTGTGTGAGAGAGAGAGAGAGAGAGAGAGAGAGAGAGAGAGAGAGAGAGAGAGAGAGAGAGAGAGAGAGAGAGAATAGATGAAAGTCTAGACAAACAGGTTTTAAATGTCCCAAATTTTCGGCTTGATTGCCTTTGTCGCTCCAGTTCTCAACTCTTAGTCTTTGAACATATATCACAAAATCAAGCGATAGGATAAAGGCACATTTACAAAAAACCAGTATTTTATAAAGCATAGAATGTCAAAGAGAGCGAATTACAGGGGAACAAGAAGTGGGAAAGGGAAGGGGGAAATGCGCGGTAGAGAGAAATGGCAACGGCAGGTAAGCTATCATATTACCCATACATATTATTTATCATAGGCTTGGCTTCGTGGACGAAGATTATGAGAGAAGCGGCCCACGTCGACTGTGGGCGAACTTGCGGTTGACAAGGCCAATGCAGAATAGGCAGGCCTGGCCGCAGCAGCTGCAGGTAAAGGTCTGATCAGGCTTCCATGTTGCAGCATCATGGTTCTTCCTGCTGCGCCTTTTGTCCTCAGTACAGATTAATACATTGATATAAATGCGACGTGGGGAGAGAGAGAGAGAGAGAGAGAGAGAGAGAGAGAGAGAGAGAGAGAGAGAGAGATTCCAAGTTCAGACCACAGAGAGAGAGAGAGAGAGAGAGAGAGAGAGAGAGGAGAGAGAGAGAGAGAGAAAACAAGATTTCGACGTGGTATCTGTTAAATTGGAATGAAGCGAAAGAAACTGAGGACAAGAAATACTGGTAAACTGATTGTTGCAAAAAGTAAACATTTCAAACGATCACATATACACAAATGCACAAGCGTGTGCATAGGTACACAC
>JAMYXO010006226.1:0-14011 GCA_033310375.1 Conus canariensis | reverse complement strand
TATTTAAAAAAAATTATATATATTTTATATATATACAATAAACAAAAAAAATTTCCCCCAAGGGATAATTTCCGGCCCCTTTCCAGAAAACTTACAGAGCAGTTTGGAGTTGAAAATGACTGCCAAAAAAAAATTTTCAATTTTTAAACAAAGTTTGCTCTTTTTTCTTAGTTTGAAGAAATAGGGGGAGACGGCATTCATACTCCCCGGGGTAGATTTTTTCCCCTAACAAAACATTTATGTGCTTGAGTGGGGGGTTTGGGGAAAAAATAAAAAAAAATTTGTTTCTCAAAATGAGCCTTTACAAGTTTATAGTCTCCAAAAGGGGGGGAAAAACCTTTCCCCCAATGGGGGGAAAAAAACTCAAAACAATAACCCTGGTCAGAACCGATTATTTCAAACCTGTTTTGGTTTTCCTCAGGGCCGGGAAAGTGGAAATTTTTGGATTTCCTGGGCCTTTTGGGTTTTAAAAGAATGCAACCCAAAAAAGCTGGTGTGCAATCCCCGTAGTAATTTTTGTTGAGTTTTAAAAAAAAATCCACCAAAAAGGTCCCCATATGGTGTGTGTGGTGTGTGTTTTTTGGTTGTGTTGTGTGTGGTGTGTGTGTTGGACACAACAAACACATATGGGGGATTTTAATATAATATATAATTATAAAAATGTTGTTTGTGTGGGGGTGTGTTTGTTGTGTGTTGGGGTGGGGTTGCTGCGTGCTGCGTGCGTGCGTGCGTGCGGCATCCCGTGTGTGGGTGTGTTTGGGGGGTGTCCACTGTGTGTGGTGTGTGTGTGTGTGTGTGGTGTTTGGGGTGGGGTGGTGTTTTTGTGGCTCACTTTTCCCCATTGCTTTTCATGCCCGAAAAAATAACCCCCCTTCCCCCTTCACCCCAGGCAAAAATACCCGGGAAAAAATTTATATGTTTTTCCTTTATGGAAGTAAGCAGGCCCCCGCGCGCCACAACACAAAACACCACACACCACACACACACACTGCCACACACACATACACCACACAAAACACAAAAACCCCACGAAACTTATTTACAACGCAAAAAATCCGAACACACACACACACACAAACACACACAAAACCAAACACACACAAACAAAACACCACACACCCCACCACACACACGTACGCCCCAACGCACGCACAACCCCCGCGCGGGGCCCCTCACCCCAAAAACACACACGAAACACACTTTACACACCATACACACCCCCACAAAACCAAAACAAAACACACAACACCAACACACAAAACAACCACCTAAAGGGTTTGACATCAAAACGTTCACAAAAACTGTACGAAATTGGTTGAAACCATCTTTCTCTTTTTTTTTTTCCCTTTGTCAAAATCGTGTTGGGGAATGCAAAAGGAACTACTGTAAATTGGGTAAAACCGGGGTGGGGGGGGGGGGAAGGGGGGGGGGGGGGGGGGGAGGTGGGGGAAGGGGGGGAACGGTCCAAAACAGACAAAGGGTTTCCCAAAGAAATTTCAAGATGAGTTTTTCCGTTCTTTGGGGTTTTCCCAACAAAAAATTTTTTGGGGCGCCGGGGGGTTTTACCAAAAAAGGCATCCTTTAAATAAAAAAATGAGTTTTTTTACCGTTTTTTGGGTTTAAAGAAAAAGAAAAAAAAAAAAAGGGAAGAAAAAAAAAATTTTTCCAGAAACAAAAAAAAAGGGAAATACCCGGCTGAGGAAGCTTTTTTCCCCTTGTTGGGGGGCTAAAAAAGTTTCTGTGGAAACAAAAGAGGGCATTTAAAGTTTTGGTTGAATTTAAAAAAAATAAAAAATTTAAAATTAAAATTTTAATTTTTAATTATGCCGCCCCGGGGTTTTTTAAGGGCCGGGTTCAGTTTTTGACTCACAAAAAAAACCGCCAAACGAAGGGTTTTAAATTGGGGCTGAAAAAATTACGGGGTTTTCCCTTTTTTTTTTTTTTTTTTTTTTTTTTGTTTCCCGGGGGGAATAAATTTTGGGGCCCTTCCGTAAAGGGATTTGTCTACTCTGGAAGGGGAAATTTAAAGGGCATCCTAAAGGATTTTGGACCCCTTTTCCCTTTTGGCCAGTGAAAATCCTTAAGGCTTCCTAAAGGGAATCGGGTTCTCTCAACTCGGCCATTTTGAAAATTTAAAAGGGGGAAACCCGGGGGGTTCGGGACCCTTACCCCCCGCCAGGGGGGAAAATCAAAAACACCCCTGAAAGGATCGGGTTTTCCCCCTTTTTTCCCTCTGCCAGTGAAAAACTCTTTTAAGGGGAAACCTGAAGGGAAACCCGGGATTTTCTCAAAAATTTGCCATTAAATCAAAAGGCATCCAAAAACGGTTTGGTTTCCCCTACTCGGCATGGAAAAATAAAGGGAAATTCCTAAAGGACCCTGGATCTCTCTACTTTTCCCATTTGGAAACCCTCCTAAAAAAAATCCTGAAAGGTTCTGGATCTCTCTACTCTGCCAGTAAAAACCAAAGGGCTTTCTAAAAGGACCCGGGATTTCCCTACCCCTGCCATGGAAAAAATTTAAAAAGGCACCCTAAAGGGACCCTTGGAATTTTTTTAAACCGCATCAACTCGGGGGTTTCAAAAATCTAAAACTTTTATTTTCCTTTCTCTTTTCCTCTAACCCCTTCTACTCCCCCTCTGTCCCCTTTCCCTCCCCTTTCCCCCTCCCCCCGTCTCTCTCCTCTCTTTTTCCCCTTCTCTCTTCCCCCTTCTCTCTCCCCTCTTTGTAAAATTTGTTCTAAAAAATGCTCTTTCCCCCCCCCCAAACCTTCCGCCTCTTTTTCCCCTCCTCCCCCCTTCTTTTTATCCCCCTTCCCTAACCCCTTTACGCTCCTGCTCTCCTCCTCTCTCCCCCCCCCTTCCCTTCTCCTCTCTCTATCTCTCTCTCCCCTTCCCCTATCCCCGGCCTGTCTCTGTCTCTGTCTTCTGTTGTCTTTTCTGTCTCTCCTCTCCTCTCCCCTTCTCCTTTCACCCCCTCTCCTCTCTCCTTCTCTCTCTCTCTCCCCCCCCCCCCCCCCCCCTCTCAGTTTTATTTTTTTCTTTTTTTTTTAATTTCCGTATCTTTTTGTGGGTTTAGTCATTTTGTGCATGCTTTGTTGGGGCCCCTAAATCTTATGTTCCCAAAATTGTTGACCCTTCTCAGGGCGAGGACTGGTTTAAAAAGCACATTACTTTTTTTAAAAATTTACCCCACTTTAAAATAAAAAAAATTTTGTCTTGTCTTTTTTCTTGTTTTGGTCTCTTCCGTGTTTGGGTGTTTGGGGTGTTGGTGGGACGGTTAGAGAAGAGAGAGAGGGAGACAAGACAGAGAAAAGAGACAGAAAGCCCAGAACACGGGACAGAAAAGGACAGACGTACAGGGGAGAGGGGAACTACAGACAACTTGACGACAGACGGATTTTTACATTTTGGGAAAACAAAAAACCGACAATAAACCCCCCATTTGTGATTCTTTTTTCAAAAAAGAAGGGAAATTAAAATTGCATTTTTTTTAAAGCACTCAATTTTTTTTCTTGGCCCTTCTGATTTAAAAAACAAATGAAAAAAAGATTCCCCTATTTTTTTTGAACATTTTGCATCAAAAACGGGGCGGGGCTTCAGGGGGCCCCCCATTTTCCCTTTTAACCCCCGAAAACATTGTTTAAAATGAAAAAAAAGAAAAAAAAACATTCGTTCAAGGATCAATGAAAGGGATTTTAAAGACTCCCGCAATAAATTGGATTGGGCTCTAAGGGTTTTCATATTTTGTAGTGCCCAATCAAAAAAAAGTTTTAAAACCAAAAAAAAAAGAAAAAAAACCCGGGCGGGTCCTTTGGGACCAATAAATTGATAAAAGTCTCTAACCCAAAGGGACCCCCGGCAATCAGAAAGGCGTTACTTCTCCGCCAGCTTTTACATTTTCCTTTCCCGTAGGCGTTATTTTCTAAAACCAGCTGTTCCCAGCCCTTCCCAACAGTAGGCTTTACTTCTAAACCCCAAACTGGGAAGTGGGTTGAGGCCGGGGTAGAAAAGGGGGAAAGTCCCCGCGGGCACGGGGCTCCGCCCCATGACGTCACCCCCGGGTGATGGTGTTGCCGCAGCGGACAGGACCCCCACACGCCCGCCGTGCGGCACTCCGGGGGATCAAAAAAAAAAGATGGGGCCGCCCGTTGTGGACGCCCCGCTGGGAGGCCCAGGGCCACCCGAAAACTCGGCGTTGGAGATTTTGGGTTTGGGGACACCTTTTGGGGTTGTTGGCCTTTGGCCCCGACCCCCGACGTGGGCCCCACCAGCCGCTCCCGGGCCAACTGCGGGCCCCCCCCGGCTGGTTGGGGGACCCGTCGTTGGCGATGCGGGCTGACGGGGCTTTTTGAATTTCAAGGGCAAAAGGGGCAGCTGCATGGGGCCGATGTCTTTTGGGGAAGCCCCCCCGCTGTTGGGGTTTTTACGGGGGAATCCTGAACCTGGGAGGGACCCCGGGACACCTGGTAGCCCTCCACGGCTTTAATGGTTGCAGGGGCCAAAAACCCAAAGGGGACCCCGTTTGGAAACCCTCCGAAAAGTGCCCCCCCCGGGGAATGCCCGGGTTTTTGCTTTTTAAATGCGAAACCCCCAGGATGTGGTGGGGTTAAATTTTTGGAAAACCCAAACCGGGGAATCTGAGGGAGCAATGTAGGGGGGCTCGCCGCCCCGTGGGTTTTGTCCCCCGGGTTCCGATAAAGTGCCCCTTTGTCAGAAACCGGTGTGCCGGGCAGCGGTCAGCGCCGGGGAAAATTTCGTCAGGGGTTCTTTTTGCCTCCTGTTTCCAGGAAGTGGGAAGGGGGGCCCCCTTTAGAAAAGGGCCCCGTTTTGGTGTGGCCCCCCAGCCTGGGGGTCCCCTATTTTTCCGGCCCTCTCCCAAACAACCCCGGGCCCTTTCCCCTCTTGCCATGCCTTTTTCTACTTCTCCACCCCCTTTTTTCCCTATCCTCAAGATTTGGTTCCGCTGTGGTTTTAAGATGCCCAATTAAATAACTTTTTAACCTACCGGGACAGCGAGGGGGCCCGGGCAAGTGGGGAAAAGAGAGGTCCACGCCCTGTTCCGTGATTTAAATGCCCCCCTCAGGTGTTTTATGTTTCCCCAATTAACAAGAGTTTTTTGAAGGATCTTTGCGCGTTGGGGATCATAGTAAAGTACGGGGGGAAAAAAAGGGCAGCCCCGGAAAAACTTTAATTTGGTGGCCCTACTTGTTTTTTCCCCAAGGGGGGTGTTCGGGGTTTCCAAATGTTTGCGTTTAAATTTTTGCCCTTTTTTTTTTTTTTTTTTTTTTGTTTTGGTGTCGGGGGTTTTTAGTTTTTGGACCCCGGGGTTGGGTTTAAAAAAAAAGACACTGCTTTTTTTTTGTCTTTGATTAAAAATTCTCTATATGTTTTTTGTTTTGCTTGCTTGCGTGGGTTGTGTGTGTGTTGTTTTGTGTGTGTGGGGTGTGTTTGGTGTGTGTGTGGGGCCGGGGCGCGCTTTGAAAGGGGAAATGCGTGGGGGGCGTGCGTGCGGGGTTGTGTGTGTGGTTGGTTGGGTGTGTGTGAGTATGGGGTTGGGGTTTAATTTTTGTGTGCGTAAAGGATGTTTTGTTTTAATTCTGTGTGTGGGCATGCATGTGTGTTTTAAGTGTGGTGTGTGTGTGTGGGGTGTTGTTTTGTGGGGTCCCTTTCCCTGCGTGCGTGCGTGCGTGCGGTTGTTGTGTGTGTGTGTGGGTTTTTGTGTTTTTTTAATTCTGGGGGGTTTTGGGGAAGGTTTTGGGGAAAATTTTTTTTATTTTTTTTGGGGGTTTGTGTTTGGGTTCTGGGGGGTCCCGGCTTTGCTTGTGTGGGGGGTGTGGTGTGTGTGGTGTTGGTTTTTTTGGGGTGTGTTGGTGTGCGTGGTGCGTGCTGCGTGTGTTTTGTGTGGTGTGTGTGGGGTGTGGGTGTTTATTTGTGTGGGGGTATGGGTGGTGTTTTAATTTCTTTTGGGACCCGGCTGATGTTTTTTGTTAATTGTGTGTGGTGGTGGGTGGGGGGGGGGTTTGGTTTTTTTGGTTGGGGGCGGCCCCCCCCCCGCCCCAACCCCCCCCCCCCCCCCCCCCTTCCCCTCCCGGGCGGGAACCCCCATCCCCCCGTGTGCCCCCCGGGGGTGCGAGGCCCCCCCAAATACTTTTAAAATTTTAAAAAAGGGGAAACAGGGAAAAAAAAGGAGGAGAGAGAGGAGGAGGAGAGGAAGGAGAGAGAAAAGAGAAAAAAAAACCAAAACAAAAAAACAAAAACAAACGATAGAAAAGACCGACATAAACAACAAAGGGGAAACGAGAGGGGGAAGAGAAAGGGGGGGTGGAAGAAAAAGGGGGAAGGGGAAAATTTAGGGGGGAAAAAAAGAAAAGAGAGAGAAAAGGAAAAAAACGAAACAGAAAAAAAAAAAAAACAGAAAAAAACCCAAAAAAAACTCGGGGAAAAAAATAAAAAAAAAAAAAAAAAACAAAAAAAAAAAAAAAAAAAGGGGGAAAAGGAGGGGGAGAGGGGGGGAGAGGGGGAGAGGGGGAAAGGAGAAGGGAAAAGGGGGAGGGGAGGGGGTATTACCCACCCTCACCACCATCATCTTTAACGCCCCGTTCTTCATAAAACCCCTTTTTGTCTTGAAAAAGACAAGGAAACCCAAAAGGCCCAATAAAGGTTAATAAATTTTGGGAGGGAAAAACAAATGAAAACTGCTTATCCAGGCCCGGGCCACAAAGGGAAAAGCCCATGCGGGAAAGGGGGCTTTTCCCCGGGGAAAGTTCCCTTTTTCCCCTAGTTCAAAACCGGGGGGGCTCGACAAAAAAAAATTCCGGGGAAAGGTTGGTTTAATACGAAAAAAAAAAAAAATTGGAAAAAAATAAACCCCCCCCGGGGTTTTTTTTCCGTAAGGGAAAAGAAGGGGAGGGGAAGGTAAATAAGGGAAGGGGAAAAGGGGAAGGGGGTTGAAAACAAGGCCGTTCGGGCGGGGGGCCAGGAACAAAAAAAAAACGGTCGTTTTAAATCCCCAAACCCCCGAGGGGGGGGGTTGGGGTTTGGGGGGGGGAAATAAAAATTTAAAATCCCCCCCCCAACTTGGGGAAAAGAGAGGGGGAGAGGGGGGAAAAAGAGGAGAAAAAGGGGGAAAAGGAAAAAAGGGGGGAGGGGGAAGAAGGGGGGAGGGGGGAGGGGGAGAGGGGGAGAGGGGGGTTTAAATTTTATTGACCCTTTAAACAAAAGGGAAAGGTGATTTTGGCCAAATTTCCTAGTCTTAAAATCGCCCTTTTGTAAAGGATACATTATTTCACCCACATATCATTCATACTGAAAATTCAACTTAACAAAATGGAAATTTAAAATTTCTACAAATAAAATTAAGCAAGCAATTTTCATAGAAAGAAACTAATGATTGGGGGTTTGGTTTTTAAAACGAAGGAAAACCCTTCCCAAAAAAAACCAAAAAAAATTCAGAGAGGGGTTTAAGGGGAAGGGTGGGGAAGGAGAAAGGGTTTTAGATGGGGGGAAGGAAAAAGGGGAAAATGGTAGGCAGAGTGGGGAAGTGGGGGGAATGGGGGGGCCAAATTTTAACGGGATTTGGTTTTTTGTTTAAAAACGATTTATTCAAAGAAATTGGTTTTAAAACAAAAGATTTTGCAAAATGGGCGCTAAATTTTCATTGTAATTAATAATTTAATTACTGAGACATAAAAAATGTTTATGAAAATTTGTTCCTTGAAAATTTTTTTTAAAGTATTCTTTTTTTTTGAAATTTTCCCGGGGGAAAAAGGGGGGGATTTCCAGACAAAAGGCCCCGAGGAACTGGCTTGTTTTTTTAGATCAATGGGGTGGGTAGGGAAAAAAAGGGTTTTTCTTTTCGAGCCAAAATAGTTTGGTTGATCTTGAAAAAAAGGGCTTTGATAAAAACATGGCTTTAGTTTCTGTCAAGATTTTTTAAACAAAATGATGCCTTTTTTGGAGTTCCCCAATTCCCTTTTTTTCGAGGAATTATGTTCAGCGTTTTTAGTTTTTGGGTTCTGTTTTTAAAGAGTTTTCCAACCCCTGGTTTGGTATGCTTTTGCTGCCCGTCTATGGAGGGGAATTAAAGGGCCTTTTTTGGGGGGAAAGTCATAGGGCCGTCCCCACACTTTTTTGAAGCTTTAATTGAAAACCTGACATTTTGTGTGCATTGAAGAAAATTTTTAAAGCCATTACTTTTGACTTTGCGCTTTAATTGCCGGATAACAGGAAAAAGGGGGTTTTGAAATTTCCCTTGCAAACGTTTTTGAGATGAGATTGCCATTTTAAATTCTTTATCTTTCGTTAACCCTAAAACACGATGCTCGCCAAACCTGCCGATAGAAGTGCCTTTAAAACTAAAAGTTTTTGGCAAAGGGGGAGTCAATTTGGTGTTTTTGGCGGGTAGTTTTAATTTAAAAAGTTTTTTGGTTTTTTGGGGGGTGGGTGAAAATGACCCTTGATTTTTTGTTTTTAAAACTAGTCTAAACCCCGTCGTTTGGGATTTTCCCCGGGAAAGAAAAAGGTTTCTATTGGGCGTAGACCCATTTACCATTTTTTGGGAGTGACGATCATCAGCAAAAAAAAATCTCCCCGTGCCCTTTTTCTTTCTGATACGGGCCCAAGGGGAAATCTTTTGAAAGATGAAGAAAAAAGGGGTAGGGGGGCCTTTTTTTACAGGGGGGCCAGTGGGATCCTTGTCAACAAAGTTGAAGGGGAATTTTCCCCTTTTAAGCACCACTTACTGGTCCTTTATTTTTTCAAGTATGTTGGGGGAATAATGAGATTGTCGGGGGGTTTATGGTTTCAAGTAGACTGATAGTTTCTTTTGAAGAATAGAATGATCAAAAGTTTTAAAACCCCGCCTTTTTTGAAGCCCAAAAAAAAGAAAAACCCTGCCCATTTGTGATTGGGTTCTTTTTTGGGGGGGAAAGCCATGAGCCCACAAAATTCGTGAAAATTTTGCTTTTGTGGCAGGAAGGTTTGAAAAGACCGGGAAAACCCAAGTTGGGGAGTGGGTATTATTTTTGTTTTTCTCCAAAACTGGATACGGGTTGGTGTATGTGTTTTTTTAAAGGGGGGTTTTGATAGAATCGAAATAAGGATATAGGTCTAAAATTTTTGGACCCAAACAGTCATTTGATTTTGGAAGGGGGATCATTTTGGCGTTTTTAAACGCCTGAGGGAAAACATTATTTCAATGGATAAATTAATAGTATGTAAGAGAACTCAACAATGTAAGGTAGGCGAGTTTGAGAAGAAATGTGGGTTGTTATCAGGGCCCGGGGATTTTTATTTTTTAATTTGCGCAGTGCATTCCTTTTCTGTACAGAAAGAAGGGGAATTTTGACTGAGTTACTGGATCCAAGTTTTTGTTTGCAAAAGATTTGGGAAATTTGGGCATGTATATTCATTTGGTGCTTTTAAAGTCGTAAAAGTTTGAGTAAGGGTATCGAAAGACAAAAAAGTGGGTATTAAATTTGTCCGGGTGTGTTTGTGCTTGAATTTTGTGAATTGTACCTTTTTGCGTACAATGGTTTATTGCCCTCCCCCAAAAGAGGAGAGAGAGAAGAAAAGAGGAGGGGAAAGGGGGGGGGGGGAGGGAAAAGGAAAAGAAACAGGGAGAGAGAGGGAGAAGGGTGGAGAGCACACACCACCCCCCATGACGGGCTGACAAACCATTTACTGAGATTTAACTATGTTGTACTGACCCCACACACACCACACACACACACACCCACACACACCAAACAACAACACACACACATAAAACACACCACACAACCCCCACACCCACACACCACACACACGCACCACACACACCCCCAAAACACAGCACCACGCACTCACGCACCCCCACGCACGCACGCACACACAGGGGGGCGCGCACAACACACACAACACACAACACACACACACACACACAACACACACACACACACACAAACCCAAGAAGCAAAATTTTAAACTTTATAAATTAAAAACAAAAAACCTAGTTTTGGCAGAAACTTTTTTTATCAACAAGCTAAACACGCGCTGTTTTTTATGGGCCAGGGTATTATTTTATCCCCTAGCATGTTATTTCACTTATTTTGGTTTTTTTTAAAATCAGCATCGCGATGGCTAAAATCTTCAAAAATGCCAAACAAGAACCATCTTTTAATGAAATTTGTTAGCAGTTCACGTTTCATCTCTTAGTGGTACAAATGACAGTTTTTTTGGGGGTTCCCATCACACTTTGGGAATTTTTGTCAATGAAGAGGTAGTAGAAAGGCAAAAAATCGGTACAGAAAAATACAACAAAAAAATCTCCCTGGTGTTTTAATTAAAAAAGGAATTTCGAGAGATGGAGAACACAAAATGGGGTCGTGTAAACAACGGTAGCAAGGTTTACAGTAAAAACTGAGAAAAAAACAGGCATGATCAAATTTCCAAAAATTCCAAACAAGTAAAAAATGCTTTCAATCTGTATTGTGGCAGATTTAAGCTTCGTTTTTTTTGGTGTAAATTCGTGGCGAAGGCAGATGTAGTATGGGGATGAGAAAACCCACGTACATAAAATTTCCTTGTTTTCTGATGAAAAAAGGTACCCAAAAGAATTTGTTCCAGCTTGACTTTTACTGTAACTTCTTGCCCGTTACGTTTTGTCTGACTAAGGGCCTTTTTATTTTTAAAAAGTTTAAGGTTTTAATTTGGACCCCAGTTCCCCCTTCTCTCTTCTCTCCCTCTCTCTCTCCCCCCTCCTCTCTCTCTCTCTCCTCTTTCTCTACCCTCTCTCTCTGGAACTTGTTTTTGTTTTCTGTCCCCTTTTCTTTTGTCCTTCTGTGTGTGTGTGGGTGTGTGTGGTGTGTGTGTGGTGTGTGGTGTTGTGACTGTGTGTATGTGAGTTTGTGCATATGCGCGGCGCGTGTGTGTGTTTGTGTGCGGGCGCGCCGCGTATGTGGTATGCATTTGTGTGTGTGGGGGTTGTTGTGTGTGTGTGTGTGGTGGTGTGTGTGCAATATTCCTGTGGAGCATGTCCCGCATTTGTAGATTTGTTTATTATTGTGATTCACATCATTCCATTTACACTGCCTTACTAATATAGCTCTCTCCTCCCCTTCCTCCTTTTTCTCTCCTCTTTTTTTTTTTTTTTTTTTTTTTTTTCTTTTTCTTCTTCTTCTTTTTCTTCTTCTTTTCCGCTTTTTTTTCTTGCTCCCCCCCTCCCAATTTTGATCCCCCCCCCCATCATTTATTTACGTTTGCCTTCTCTTCTAACCCCTGGTCGTCCACTCTTGTTCTCAAGTCTTTCAGATTCTATTTTTTCGAGACGCGCCTCTTGTCTTCAGTCAAACTGCTAAAGAAACACCTGTCAGCAGAAGTTCCCCCTGTGTAGGGGTTTCCCTGGCCCGTGTGTGTTGTGTGTGTGTGTGTGTGTGTGTGTGTGTGTGTGGTTGTGTTGTGTGTGTGTTTGCGGCCTTGGTGCATCTTTTGTAAGTTTCTGTGGGTACGTTTTGTGTGTAGTGTGTGTGGTGTAAAAAGCGTGGTGCGCCCAAATTTTTACGTTGTACGAGAGAGAGAAGAGAGAGAGGAGAGAGAGAGAGAGAGAGGATGCACGTGCCCCCCTCTGTTTTTTCGAGAGAATTTTCATTTTTGTGGAAATGGGTTGATAATTCTTTTCATGGCCCTTTGACTTTTCAGCATTTTCACCCGTCACCGACATTATCACATCGTTTTTAAAATTTCGTAATGAGGTGGGGATGGTGGGCGGGGGGTATTGTCAGTACGTTTTCATCTAATGATGGTGAGACAAAGATGATGATGATGACAAAGATGGTGAAAGATGATGATGAAATGATGATGATGAATGACGATGATGATGAATGATGATGATGGTGATGATATGATGATGATGAGGGGTTGGTGATGTTTTGGTGATGATGATGTGATGATGATGATGATTTCTTCCCTCCCATCCCCCCCCCATCCCAAACCCATTCACCCACCAAACGTAAAACACGCTCAGGGGAAGTTTTGGGGAAAACATGCGTGAGGTTTTTCTTTTAAAAACCAAAAAACAGAGCAAACTTTGCACAGACGGGGGGGCAGCAAGGTTTACCATCGACGCAAGAAAAAAAAAAAGAAAAAAGAAAAAGTGCGTTCTTAAAGGGTTTTTTTTTTTTTTTTTTTTTTTTTCGTTACAGACCCCTTTGAGGAAAAGAAGTAAAACGGGGAGGGTAAAATGTATATACGCTGGCGGGTAATATGACAAAATATGAAAATAGGTATGACGGGCACTAGTGAACAGTATGACAAATTGAAAATGGTCATGAGGCATAGTAACTTTGACAAAAATATGAAAATGGGTCATGACTCACAGTAAACATTATGCAGAAATATGAAATAGGTCTGACTGGCCTAGTGAACAGTTTATGACAGAAATATGAAAATAGGTCAGTGACGGGCACTAGTGAACATATGACAGAAATATGAAAATGGCCCGTGACTGCCATTGAACAGTAACAGAAATATGAAAATAGGTCGTGACGGCCACTAGTGACGTATGACAAAAAAAATTATGAAAATGGGCAGTGACTGGCATAGTGAACAGGACTTAGCAAAGGGTGAAAAGTGGGGAAAAGCAAGTCATCGATAGTTCTCCCCCTTTGACTACGACCTCCAGAAGCAACCAGCTCTGCCAGTAGACCTTCGTCCCTTTCCCCACGTTTTGCAATGGGTTACATGTCTTCACTTATAAGGTAGCTTTCTGGGGAATAGGCCGGTTCGCCGACGAGCTGACCCATCTTTACTAACCTGTTGTCTCCTTCTCTCTGGTCTCCTGTTCTCTGTCTCTAGTCTCTCCTCCTCTGTCTCCAGTCCCCTTTTCCCTCTCTCTTTTCCCTCTCCCCTCTCTCTCTCTCCCTTTTTCCCCTCTCTCTCCCCTCTTCCCCCTTCCCCTCTCCCCTCTCTCTGTTTTTGTTCTTCCCTTTTTCCTTCGCCCTTCCTCCCGCACTCCTGTTCCATCCTCGCCAGTTATTTTCGTTTTTGGGAAAAAGGATGGTTTCCCGAGAGGTGCCCGGCCTTTCTTCTTCCTTTTTTGTTTTTGTTGTTGTTGTTGTTGTTGTTGTTTTGTTGTTGTTGTTACATACGGTGTGAAAGGTCACTACACCAATCACTAGATCAAAACAACCCTGACTTCTGTATCAAACGCCAAAACATTAAAGTCAGCAAGAAAAAAGCCTTTGTAAGCAATACAAACAAACTTGTATGGTGCGTGAGAGTTGGAGAAAAAGAAAAAGAAACAAAACAGAAGAAAGACACCCCCTTTACAAAAAAAAAAAAGAAAAAAGAAAAAAAAAAAAAAAGGGAGGAAAAAAGAAGAAAACAAAAAAAAGAAGACAAAAAAAAAAAGTAAGGCGGGGGTGGGGGGGGGGGGGGGGGAATGCATGGGTTACATGATCTCTAAGACTGCGCCAGGGTCATGAACACACATCGCGCGCAACATAAACACGCAATATGCCGCGCGCGCGCAAACCACAAACACACACACACACACACACACAACACACACACAAACACACACACACACATTTTTCCACATCCACACCACGCGTGCACTCACGTGCGCTCACACACCGCACACACACACACACACACACACCCCCACACACACAACACACACACAAAACACCACACACACACACAACATACTCGGAGTGAGTCATGATGAGAAACAAACAAAAGAAAAAAATAAATTTCATCCAAACAGGTATAGAAAAGCATGCACACGTTCAAACCAGTAAAAGGCTCAGCCACGACTATTCACAATAAAAACACACACATTTTCCATACCTCCTTTTCCTCTCTCTCTCTTCCCCTCCTCTTCCCCTCTCTCCCCTGTATATATATATATATATATTTATAGAGAGAGAGAAGAGAAGAGAGATAGGGATAGGTAATAGATAGATATAGATATATATATTTTAAAATATATTAAGAGAGAGAGGAAGATCGACAGACAGACAGACAACAGA